>CAXHJY010001399.1:100000-105000 GCA_964016885.1 Eledone cirrhosa
CCCAATAATCACAGGCATAAATCTGAAGGTGTAATAAGGGTGGAGTATCTGCTGATTTCTCATTAGTTCTGCATGTATATATGTATGGTATGAACCCGTAACCCCGAGGAGTCGTAGGGACGCCATATTGATAAACAACATTTTTAGGGCATTATCTTAAAACCTGGTGGAGCCCATCTCCTCTCCAGGCCTGAATACAGCAGATTTCTTCCATAGAAGGATAGAGAGAGTGGGGGAAAGAAGGTGAGAGAGAGATATAGAGGAAGAATCAACCCACTACATGACTGGTACTTTTTTATCGACCTCAAAAGGATGAAAAGCAAAGTTGACCTCGGTGGGATTTGAACTCAGAGTGTGGAGAGCTGGAATACCATAAAGTACTCTATCTGATATTCTAACGACTCTACCAATTCACCGTATATATATATATATATACAGTTGTCCCCGGGTATTCGCGGGGTTACGTTCCTCGAGCACCCGCGAAGAGTCAAAATCCGCGAAAATTGCACGTGGTTCATAAAAATGCCTATAACCGTCAAAACATAACATAAATATAAACTCTAGGCCGAAACATAACATAAAATATAAACTATAGTCCGAAACATAACATAAAATATAAACTATAGGCCGAAACATAACATAAAATATAAACTATAGTCCGAAACATAACATAAAATATAAACTATAGGCCGAAACATAACATAAATATAAACTATAGGCCGAAACATAACATAAAATATAAACTCTAGGCCGAAACATAACATAAATATAAACTATAGTCCGAAACATAACATAAAATATAAACTATAGTCCGAAACATAACATAAAATATAAACTATAGGCCGAAACATAACATAAATATAAACTATAGTCCGAAACATAACATAAAATATAAACTATAGTCCGAAACATAACATAAAATATAAACTATAGTCCGAAACATAACATAAAATATAAACTATAGTCCGAAACATAACATAAAATATAAACTATAGGCCGAAACATAACATAAAATATAAACTATAGTCCGAAACATAACATAAAATATAAACTATAGGCCGAAACATAACATAAAATATAAACTATAGTCCGAAACATAACATAAAATATAAACTATAGTCCGAAACATAACATAAAATATAAACTATAGGCCGAAACATAACATAAAATATAAACTATAGTCCGAAACATAACATAAAATATAAACTATAGTCCGAAACATAACATAAAATATAAACTATAGTCCGAAACATAACATAAAATATAAACTATAGGCCGAAACATAAACATAAAATATAAACTATAGGCCGAAACATAACATAAAATATAAACTATAGTCCGAAACATAACATAAAATATAAACTATAGTCCGGGAAATACGTTTTATTGTTATTAATAATTTAGCGTTTAAAAGATTAAAAATATATATTGCCACGAAAAGAGTCATGAAAATATCGCGGAAGATATTTACGATTCCGCGAATATGCGGTGGTTTCCATGAACCTGAATTGGCAGTATCGGAAGAGGGTCGGACATGCTTTCCAGCATAGTTACGTCCCTTTACGATCTGAGTTCAAAATCCGCCCGAGGTTAACTTTGCCTTTCATCCTTACGGGGTCGATAAAATAAAGTACCAGTAATGTACTGGGTAATTGCTGGCCTTGTGCCTAAAATAGAAACAATTATTAGTTAGGTTCTAAGGAAAATTCCGCGAATAATCGGGACCGCGAATGTTGGGGTTACACCATATATATATATATGTGTGTGTGTGTGTGTGTCTCTCTCTCTCTCTCTCTCTCTCTCTCTCTCTCTCTCTCTCTCTCTCTCTCTCTCTCTCTAATAATAATAATAATAAAAACATGTGGAGAGGAGGCACACGAGTTAGGATATATATATATATGAAATCAGGGAGAAAGAGACGATTATGAGGAAGAACAATTTTTTTTTTTCCTTTTTTTTTTGTGTCTCTCTCTCTCTCTTTTTTCTGGGTTAGAAAATGATTAAAACGAAATGCTTTACTTTGTGTGAAGTGTTAAGGTATTAGTTGATTTATTTATTATTTAACAATGGCATTTATTTATCTATTTATATATTTAATTATTGTCTATTACCGGTTTCTGCATTTATATGCATTATCAAATGATAGTGAAATGTATTAGTGTGGTGTCGCACATGTTAAACAGAAGGTGCTGCCATTGTTAAATAATAAATAAATCAACTAATACCTTAACACTTCACCCAAAGTAAAACATTTCGTTTTAATCATTTTCTAACCCAGAAAAAGAGAGAGAGACACAAAAAAAAGGAAGAAAAAAAATTTTTCTTCCTCATAATCGTCTCTTTCTCCCTGTTTTCATATATATATATATATATATATATATATATATTTATATATATATATATATATATATATATATATATAACTCCACGTTGGCAAAATACTACATGTGATGTGTATAAGAAGCAAATTGCGTAGGTTTGAAACTAAACTGCGAAGACAGAAGACATTTGTAAAAGAATGTCATTGAGAGAAGTAAGGAATCCTGAAATATGGTGACTGTCGTCTGTTATGGTTGTTGTACATTCTACACCCCCTAGCAGCACTGGTTACAACAGTGAACACAGAGATGGTGACTGTCGTCTGTTATGGTTGTTGTACATTCTACACCCCCTAGCAGCACTGGTTACAACAGTGAACACAGAGATGGTGACTGTCGTCTGTTATGGTTGTTGTACATTCTACACCCCCTAAATATTTTTATAACTGATATAAAGCACTCAACAAATTATACAATATATTAAAAAATGGAAACTATATTTATAAAACCATATTTATTTCATTATACATATTTCAAGGGCCACCTGAGCAAACTATGGTGCGCTTTCATCAGATAAAATATAATATAGGTTAGTTTTATAAATAAATATTGACATACCCTTAAAAAATGCAACCATTCTGGTTGGAATCTCCTGGATATATATATATATATATATATATATATATAAAATAAAATAAAATAAAGTTAAATAAAAAGTCAAATGATTAAAGTTTAGCTTCGTTTATTACTGCTATATATATTTCAGTGACAGCCATCTTTGGCTGTGACCTCTTCAGGCAGTTTGAATTAGTATGGTATAGACAAGTACCATATACAACCAACATATACAACCAACATAAACTCAAAATCTATATATATATATATATATATATATATATATATATATATATATGCACATTCATATACATACATATATAAGTACATATATACATACATATATAAGTACATATGTGTATATATATATAAATATATAAGTGTGTGCCGGTATGTATATCGTGAAGGCGTGTGGCTCGGTTGTTAGGAGTTTTCAGCTCACCATTGTAAGGTTGTGACAGCTGACAGTAATGAGTTGTACCAGTAATTCTTGAGGGGGCCCAGCTTTAAAATACGACCAAAGATATCTGGAAAAGGGGGGAAATATCTAATCTGTTTTGTGTGAGAGCCAGGGGACAGATGGTTGCGACCATAAGGAAGCAAAAGCTACATTACTTTGGCCATGTCATCGGGGATCAGAAGCTTAGAAAACCACACCCCGGAGGGACACATTGATGGTAGGTAGAAAACTGAGAAGAGGAGACCAAGTCGTCGCTGGAGTGATGACATCGGGGAGTGGACGGGAAGAAGGCTGGCGGAGTGTACGGTTGCAGTGATGGAGAAGTGCTACTGGCGGACATTGGTGTATTTCTTCATGGTCACCCGACCCCTCAGTGATGAGGATGGGAAATGACAACATAAGCGGAACATCCCTAAAGGGAGTTTCAGTGTTGAAGTTGCGAGGATAGTGTCAGTTTGATCTAAGTCTTTCGCCACCCGCCATATTCAGACAGTACGACTCCATTTGTGTATATATACACTTCCTGAAGAACGTTGCCCTCGGCCAGTTTTACCTCAACATTTTCTTAACACCCACACACAATTACACCACACATACACACTACCTTACATTACACTATAATTACACTACCTCTCTCTCTCTGTATATATATATATATATATATATATATATATATATATATATACATATAGATAGGTAAATATACACGGGTGTGTATGATTGTGTATAGAAGATTATATTAATAAGAGGAATTCCAACTTTGTCTGATTTACTCGTTTTATTTACAATCCTTTAAAATTTATAATGGTATTATAATGAAATAGTATGATAGAATATTAAATTCTAAGTGTTAATTGAACAAGTACTTTCATGCTTTCGCAATCTTCAGGTTCATAATATGTGGTGACAGTCGAGTTTGCAATTTTCAACTGTGGAGAATATTACACAGTTGAAAATTGCAAACTCGACTGTCACCACATATTATGAACCTGAAGATTGCGAAAGCATGAAAGTACTTGTTCAATTAACACTTAGAATTTAATATTCTATCATACTATTTCATTATAATACCATTATAAATTTTAAAGGATTGTAAATAAAACGAGTAAATCAGACAAAGTTGGAATTCCTCTTATTTTTATATATATATATATATATATATTAATGAGAGGTATAGAGATTGTTTTAGCGAGAAGCTAATAGTATTCTATAACATATATGGGACTATAACGTCAAGATGGGAAAAATATATATATATATATATAGGAACGAGTAAGACCCCGACGGCTGAACTCAAGCCGTTTCGACGGCTAAATCTGGACTAATATTAGTCCAGAATTAGCCGTCCTATTACCCACTCTACTACCCTAAGTATTGAGTACTTTGGTGCGTTATGGTCCACCTGGTTCCTTACCACATTTCCTTCGTTATATATATATATATATATATATATATATATATATATATATATATATATGTATATATATATATATATATATATATGTGTGTGTGTGTGTGTGTGTGTGTGTGTGTGTGTGTGTGTGTGTGTGTGTGTTAGTTAATGTAGTTAAAACAATGACAAGACAAACAACACGGAAATGCAAAAA
>CAXHJY010001399.1:110000-117500 GCA_964016885.1 Eledone cirrhosa
CATATATATATATTAGTAATAATAAGCTTGAAAAGTAAAACCCAAAGAGGGCTCTTTAAGGATAAATATATATTAAATATATAAGAACCGTAGAGCAAATATTTATTAAATAACAGATTAAAGTTTAAGCAAAGAATTGGTGCTTTCACCCTTAACGGGATCTTCTGAAACTAACAAAGTCAGTCTCTCTCTCTCTCTCTCTCTCTCTATATATATATATATATATATATATATATATATATATATATATATATATATATATAGTAAAGGCGTGTGTCTGAGTGGTTAGAGAATTGTATTCGCAATCGTAAGGATGTGAGTTCGATTCCTGGACCAGGCGATGCGTTATGTCCTTGAGCAAGACACTTTATTTCACGTTGCTCCTTCTACCTGGAGTTGCGACCGATAGATAGTATTAGCAATTGGAAAGACCAACGGAAACATTGTTCCCTCGGTCCGATTTGACAAAAAAAGTCGATCGTTCCTATATATATATATATAATATATATATATATATATATATATATATGTGTGTGTGTGAAGGCGTGTGGCCGAGTGGTTAGAGAATTGGATTCCTAATCGTGAGGTTGTGAGTTCGATTCCCGGACCGGGCGATGCGTTATGTCCTTGAGCAAGACACCTTTATTTCACGTTGCTCCTTCTACCTGGGGTTGCGACCGATAGAGAGTACTAGCAATTGGAAAGACCAACGGAACCATTGTTTCCTCGGTCCGATTTGACGAAAGTCGATCGATAAAAAAAAAATATATATATATATTTATATATATATACATATATATATATATATATATATATATATATATATATTCGGCGCGCGCACACACACACACACACACACACACACATATATATATATATATATATAATATTAAACAAATGGAAACTATATTTATATTTATAAAACCATATTTATTTCGTTATATATATTTCTGGGATATCATATTAAAAATATGTTATGCCTTCCTCAGACAAAATAATATCGTAAACCTACTCCAGAAACTGTTGAGTTGTAACCCAACAATCGTTGTAACCCAACAATCTTAAATAAAACTTTTGCATATATATATATATATATATATATATATATATATATATATGTAGATAAATCTACCAAGAGTTTACGGTAGTGTCCAATCCGTATGAAGAACTCAATGTATTCCGGATATCATGGAAAGAAGAAATGTAATGAAAAATCACTTTCGGTGAAAGATAAACGGTATACAGAGTCAAGATAAAATATTAAACAAATAATGAATAAACAATGAGACAGTTCCTTATATTAAACAAAAAAAGTTCATTATTTAACGATCGTTTCTAGGATATATATGTGTTAGAATTGGCATGCATATTCAACAGATCTATGTACAAAATTATACAAAATTATACAAACTATCAAGATTAAATATACATACCAACACATATATACGCCGTCTTCAGAAATAATTATTTCTGAAGACGGCGTATATATGTGTTGGTATGTATATTTAATCTTGATAGTTTGTATAATTTTGTATAATTTTGTACATAGATCTGTTGAATATGCATGCCAATTCTAACACATATATATCCTAGAAACGATCGTTAAATAATGAACTTTTTTTGTTTAATATAAGGAACTGTCTCATTGTTTATTCATTATTTGTTTAATATTTTATATATATATATATATATATATATGGACCAGCAGTACCGCTGGTAGAGGCTAAAACTGCCAAAGTCCTCCTCAACGGCTGATGACCCTGGAGTTCTGTGTATTTCGTTTGTATTTTTTTTTTTTTTAAATAATCGTTAAAGGTTTTCCTTTTGAAAAAATGTTTTTCGTTTTGCCTTGTTTTCGTTCGTTGTCTTGTTAATTTTTCTAAGTATATATATATATATATGTATATATATATATATATATATATATATATATATATATATATATATATATATATATGTGGCTGACATACATATTTATGGCTGACACACATAACAGTCATATCAAGCTGGGATGGCTGTGATCTGGAGTCGACAGCTGAAGAACAGAGTGTCCCGCAGCGAAAGTTGTATGTGAAATACATAATTCATATATGTGTGTGTGTGTGTGTGTATATATATATGTATGATACCATCAACACTATACACACAGAGCTGGCATATCTAAGAACTGACTAACTGCCTGATGAGGTCATAGCCATTCAATGGCTATCATCGAAATATATATAGCAGTAAATAAAGGATTATGAGTTCATGCAATTGACTTGTTTCGTCATTATATATATATAGGGCGGTGGATTGGCAGTATCGGTAGAGGGTCGGACGCCATGCTTTCCAGCATAGTTACGTCCCTTTACGGACCGAGTTCAAATCCCGCCGAGGTTAACTTTGTCTTTCATCCTTACGGAGTCGATAAAATAAAGTACCAGTAATACACTGGGTAATTGCTGGCCTTGTGACAAAAGTAGAAACAATTATATTAAGACTCTTGTCTAGTAGCGTGAAGTGACTAATAATACCAGACCCCCCCACTGGACAGGACGCCAGTCCATCGCAGGATTAGACAACCTAGCTGCTGCCTGTACTCATTTTCAGCTGAGTATAGTGTTTTGAAGTGTTTTGCTCTAGTACACAACAGACAACCCAGCCCAGGAATCGAACCCACGACATTATGATCGTAAGTCCAACACCCTTACCACCAGACCACTTGCTTCCACCATTATATTAAGGTTAACTCAGAACTTCTGAGTTCCAGATTAGCATACGGAAACATTTAACTGGATAAACTGCAAATGATTACCGCCATTCGTATCTTGTAACCCGTCCCCCCCTACCGCTCTGGTAAAGGGCCTGAGTGCTATGGCCCTGAAAATACATTTGCAATCTTATTTTACATGTTTTGCTTGGCAAATCTACCTGATTTAGAAGTGTTTTCGTCACGGACCCGTTTGGGCGTTTAAGCGTGGCGGAGCCATTCCTCTCCAGGTGTGAGAACAGCCGATTATTTCCAGACACAGACAAAAGTATTAAATTATATATATATATATATATATATATATATATATATATATATATATATATATATTCAGCGCCGAAACATCGGTTCGGGATACATTTACAGCTGACGATGGAAACTCCTTTCTTCCTTTCTCCTCCTGTTCCGTCCTTACCACCATCCTAAACCTTGTTTTTAGTAACCACACAGCTCCTTTCGTTTCATAACTTTTTATATATATATATATACTAGCTGATCCCGTGCCGTCAAAAATGTCGGCTAATTGTAATATGTATCCATAATATAAAAAAGAAATGTTGGTTGGTTGGTTTCTTTTCGCTCACTCACTCACGCAAGTGATACAAACATACAAACAGACCGTCAGTGTGTGTAGCCAAATCGCTACACATACACACACATCTGTGACGAATCTACGCTGGACGTTTATAGTTTCTCACCCCACTCCTTCCACAGTCATCACATAGATGTGTGTGTATGTAATGGTTGTTTTTTGTAAGTGTGTCTGTTTATATATATATATATATATATATAGTGTGTGTGTGTGTGTGTGTGTGTGTGTGTGTGCGCGCGCGTGTGTGTAGATCTTTGTGTGTTTGAAATTCTATTGTCTATGTATCTTTCTAAATAAACACAAACAAATATCTATATATATATATAAAACTGAGGATGTCTGTCTGTGTGTGTGTGAGTTTGAATCGCTAAAACCCGAGAACCACTCAACCGACTGTTTTCAAACTTTACACATGTAATACTTATGTTTCAGGAAGTGTTCTAAGCAAAATAAAATTTCAAATTTTCAATGCCCTAGGGACCGCATTAGGCGATTTAGCGATCTCTCTCTATAATTCTTAGTCTTTCTCTTTTTAGATAGATATATACATATAACGTCGCACCTTTATAATTGTTTCTACTTTAGGCACAAGGCCAGGAATTAACCAGTGCATTACTGGTACTTTTATTTTATCGACCCCGTAAGGATGAAAGGCAAAGTCAACCTCAGCGGGATTTGAACTCAGATCGTAAAGGGACGTAACTATGCTGGAAGGCATGGCGTCCGACCCTTTACCGATACTGCCAATCAACCGCCCTTATAATATCTGTCTGTATGTCTGGCTGTCTGCATTACGTCACTCCCCTGAGGATGTCTGTGTGTGTGTGTGTGAGTTTGAATCCCTAAAACTCGATAAGTACCCAACCGATTTTTTTGAAACTTTACATGTGTATTACTTATGTTTCAGGGAGTGTTATGCACATAAAATTCAACTTTTTGATCTCCTAGGGCCCGCATTAGGTGAAAAACTGCGTTTTTAAAGCTTTTTTTTTTTTTTTAGGCGTTACGTCAGACCGATTTCCTTGAAATTGTAACTATGTATTAATCAGTCTCTTCTTCATACCGTGAGCAAAGAAAATCCATCTTTTTTATGGCCTAGGGCCCGCATTAGGTGAAAACCTGCATTTTCCCTGCTTCATCGAGGAAAATCTTAAAGATTATCCAACCATCAGAGTATTCGGTTTATTTTCTTTACATATTGTCCAGGCATGCAGTTTTTCCACAATTAGGTCTGATGGCGGCCCGCGTTCCAAAATACCTATTCCCGTGCAACGCCGGGTACCACTGCTAGTTATATATAAATATAATTTACACAAACACACATATACACAAACACTCACATAATCATAACAGCCAATGTGTGTAGCCAATTTGCGATACATATAGACACACAGGTGTAGTAAATATTAGACGCTGCCAGCTCTTCCTTCCTCAGTCGATGTTATCACCCCCTCTTTCCTCGGTCATCTCTCCTGCGTTACGGACAAACACACGAGGCTATTATATATATATATATATATATATATATAGTAATAATAATTGTTTCTATTTTAGGCACAAGGCCAGCAATTATCCAGTACATTACTGGTACTTTATTTTATCGACCCCGTAAGGATGAAAGGCAAAGTTAACCTCGGCGGGATTTGAACTCAGATCATAAAGGGACGTAACTATGCTTCAAAGCATGGTGTCCGACTCTCTACCGATACTGCCAATCCATTGCCCTTATATAGTAATAATAATAAATGTGAATCCAAAGAGGGCTCGATAAGGGTGAAAGCAGCGATTCTTTGCTTAAACTTTAATCTGTTATTTTAATATATATATATATATATATATATATATATATATATATATATATATATATATATATATATATATATATATATATATATATATATCGACCGTTATATCGCGTGACTATCTCCCCCTCCGCCTTTTGGGATTCTTTCTCACGTCGTGTAGACGCGTTCTTGAGACTAGTAAAATGAGGTATCCTCTTGATAAGTCGGCAGACCTCGCAGGGACTCTATATCTTTATGATGTATTGTTTTTGTTTATGCCACGAAACTACGTAGTCGAGGAATCTAGGAGCAGTTTAGGTATGATACATTTTATTACTAATTATATCTAAATGTTTCTTCTCTCTTCATAATGTATTTTTAACTCTGATACTGGTTCAGTCTAGTTCAACCGGATTGGTCTGTCCCAGTCATTCATTGAGCAACATCGGTGAAGTTGGCACCCTTAACTCACGGTTGGGTGCGGATGCATTCATGTATATGTGTGTGTCCGCATGTATCTGTGTGTTTCTAAATATATTGTTAATAACTCCCTCTGGTCGAGCAATCTTTGAAGTGTGGGGACTGCTGGAAAGCTTCCATTACACATACTTCTCGCCCCCTTCACCACCTCTTCTACGGCTTCGATATAAATACCCCCTCCGCCTCCGTGGTATTTTCTTCGGGGTTATAAGAGGCTTAGCTCTGTTTCTCGACCGTTATATCGCGTGACTATCTCCCCCTCCGCCCTTTGAGATTCTTTCTCACGTCGTGTAGACGCGTTCTTGAGACTAGTAAAATGAGGTATCCTCTTGATAAGTCGGCAGACGTCGCAGGGACTCTATATCTTTATGATGTATTGTTTTTGTTTATGCCACGAAACTACGTAGTCGAGGAATCTAGGAGCAGTTTAGGTATGATACATTTTATTACTAATTATATCTAAATGTTTCTTCTCTCTTCATAATGTATTTTTAACTCTGATACTGGTTCAGTCTAGTTCAACCGGATTGGTCTGTCCCAGTCATTCATTGAGCAACATCGGTGAAGTTGGCACCCTTAACTCACGGTTGGGTGCGGATGCATTCATGTATATGTGTGTGTCCGCATGTATCTGTGTGTTTCTAAATATATTATATATATATATATATATATATATATATATATATATATATATATATATATATGTAGGAGGTGAGTTTTATTGTAGTACAATAAAGCAATGCAGATATCGGATAAGAAGCACTCTACAGTTTGTGGGACTGGAGTATGCATAATATAAGATCAAAAGATGGTTAAAGGAGTTCCATATATTTTATTATGCGCATTTCAAAAACAAACATCATCATGCAATAATATTTGTGTTTTCATCAGATAAAATAGGAGAACATGATATGAAGGCTAAAAAACACTTGTGGATAGTGCAGTTTTAAATCAACATATGAAAAGTGGTTTTAGATTGATGTGTGATATTGGGAAAAATATTTTATTTAGAGAGGGGGGGGGGGGGATGAAAAGGGAAGGAGATGAGAGGGAGAGATGGGTGATAGAGAGAAAGAGATAGTTTTTATAACTGAGAGGAGATATATTTTTTACATAGAGAGGTTGAAAACCGTTGGAAGATACTGGATAAATTAAAAATTTTGAAAATTAACGAAGGGGGGATATGTGCGAGGAAAAAATATTTTATTTAGGGAGGGGGGGGTGGAAAGGATGAAAAAGATATTCATCCGCAATCATTATTATTTTTTCTCTCTATCATAAATCTTTTTAATCTCAATTTCATCCTTAATTTATTATTATTTTTTTCTCCCCATCAACGAACTCATTATTAATACATATTAACTCTTTATTCGCACATATTATCAATTCAATCAATATACAAACTTTAACTTCACATTATTTTTCTCAAATCCTTCTACACACAAACCTTAACAATTTTTCTCTTCGCTAATTTTGAAATTGCCACAATACATACATTTCTTTTTTTTGACGTTAGAATATTCACCCACAATTATTATTTTTTTCTCTCTATCTTCATACATAATTTCCCTTCGTTAATTTTCAAATTCCTTTAATTTATACATTATCTTCCAACGGTTCCCAACCTCTCTATATTAAAACAATATATCTTTTTCTCAGTTATAAAAACTATCTCTTTCTCTCTATCACCCATCTCTCCCTCTCCACCTTCACTCTCATCTCCTCCCCCTTTTTTTCATCCCCCCCCCCCTCCCTAAATAAAATATTTTTTCCTCGCACATATCCTCCCTTCGTTAATTTTCAAAATTTTTAATTTATACAGTATCTTCCAACGGTTTTCAACCTCTCTATGTAAAAAATATATCTCCTCTCAGTTATAAAAACTATCTCTT
>CAXHJY010001401.1:0-2500 GCA_964016885.1 Eledone cirrhosa
ATAAAGTTTTAAGATGGCTGGGCGAAGGTTGGTGAGTAGTCCAGTGTGTGTGTGTGGGGGGGGGGGGGGGGGCGTTGCATCTAGGTGTGTCATGGCTGCCGTTACATGTGTGCAGATGGAGTGCATTATTGCTTGTGTGTTTGTGTGTGTACACACGTATGTCTTAATTGTTTATATATACATATATGTGTGTGTATGTATCTATATATGTATATAAATACATACAAAAACACACGCATATATATATATATATACATGCACACACACAATGTATGTGTGTATATATATGTACATACACACACACATGTATGTGTGTATGCATCATCATCATTATTAGATGAAATGATGTAGATATATGTGGGTCTCACATACACATATATGCACACAGTAAGGTGTATTTCATGATGATGATGTCATTAAGTGTAATATTACAAAAATAAAATAAAATGAAATAAAAACTGCTGCCAAAGATATTATATGTATGAAAGATTAAGAAGATAGCAAGGAGCAGTAATAATTGTTTCTACTTTAGGCACAAGGCCAGCAATTACCCAGTGCATTACTGGTACTTTATTTTATCGACCCCGTAAGGATGAAAGGCAAAGTCAACCTCGGCGGGATTTGAACTCAGATCGTAAAGGGACGTAACTATGCTGGAAAGCATAGCGTCCGACCCTCTACTGATACTGCCAATCCACCGTAATAATGCAATACCTTCAGACTTCTGAACTGGACAAAGGACTAACATTTTCACTCCTGTCTTTTACACAAAGATCCTTGTCTTACCGCATGCTTCTCATTCTACACCCATTGTCCCCTTTGTCTAGTCCACTGGTTCTCAGAGACCCAGGTCACATTCTTTCCCTTACAATCTCAGATTTCATTAATCCATCCTTCATTTTGAATTGTCATCTAGCAACTTTTTCACTGTTATATTTTTACAGTGTTATTTATTAAAATAATTTATTAAAGCAAATTATTGTATTAATTGTTTTGTGAACTGTCACTGATAGTTGGATATTTTGGTAATTTAGTTGATATATATACACAATTTACATTATAGCTGAGTATATTGGTATTTCATTTGGTATATATACATATATTTGGACAATATACACAATAGTTGAGTATATTGGTATTTCAAGTGGTATATACACTTAGTTGGGTATATATATATTTAATTTGATATATACACACTGTACACTATAGTTGAGTATATATATATTTAATTTGATATATACTTACTGTACACTATAGTTGGGTATATATGTATTTAATTTGATATATATACACACTGTACACTATAGTTGAGTATATATGTATTTAATTTGATATATACACACTGTACACTATAGTTGGGTATATATGTATTTAATTTGATATATATACACACTGTACACTATAGTTGAGTATATATGTATTTAATTTGATATATATACACACTGTACACTATAGTTGAGTATATATGTATTTAATTTGATATATACACACTGTACACTATAGTTGGGTATATATGTATTTAATTTGATATATACAGACTGTACACTATAGTTGGGTATATATGTATTTAATTTCATATATATATATATATATATATATATACATACACAATATACACTATAGTTGGGTATATTGGTGTTTCATTTAATATATATATATACACACTATTCTGTCTCAGTTTAATTCCTCACCCGAGAGCCATGTGCCTCTGGTTTGAGAGTCAAAGGCCCAGTGCTAAAAATAATGGTTACTAATTTAGGTACAAAGCCAGCAAAATTCAATTAAACTGGCCCCAGTATGTGACTGGTATTTTATTTTATTGACACTAGAAAGATGAAAGACAAAGTGAACCCTGGCCAGATATGAATTCAAAATGTAAAGAACCTAGCATTTTTCTCATGCTTTACCAAATCTGCCAATATCTGGATTCTAAATTAGGAACAAGGGCAGCAATTTGGGGGAAAGGGAAAGTTATTTAAGACTTTCATAACTATATTTCTAATGAAATACCATCTATTTCAATTAATTAAGAATTTTGAGGGATTTACGAAAATTATTAATTATTTCATTACTAAGATAGTAACTTAATATATTGTTCTGATATAAAATTATGTTGGAAGAGCTTAATTTAAACAGGAACCCTTTAAAAATGGTTGGTTTTGTTTCACAGAACCAGAATCAGTTATGGTAGGGTTCAAATCAAAAAAGGTTAAACTGACTTCAGTACATTGCTGGTACTTTATTTTATCGACCCTGGAAAAATAAAAAGCAAAGTCGACCTCACTGGGATTTGAACACAGAATGTAAAGAGTTGTAGCTAAATGCCAGAAAGCATATTGTCCTATGCAGTAACAATCCTGTTAAAACACCACACTCTTGTATTAAGAATGATTTCTTGATTGTAACATGAAAACTGATGATTATGATGATGATATTTAAATATTAGTTAAGAACAGCAGTATCCCTATACTCTAAGCTGTCTAATAAATAAACGCAGCTA
>CAXHJY010001401.1:15000-23274 GCA_964016885.1 Eledone cirrhosa
CGGCTTGTACCCATGGGAGGTCGGGTATTCTGTATTACTGCGTGATGCCAGAGGTCACGGTCGTGTGGCATCGCCTTTGAGAGGTGTAATTGGGTAAGGTCGGCTTTTATCACCTCATCCCAGGTCTTCTTGGGTCTCCCCACTCCGCGGTTTCCAATGACTTCTAGTGCTCTGCACCTTTTTATGCAGCTGTCATCCTTCATACGCATCACATGTCCATACCAACGCAACAGCCTCTCTGCACACAGCATTTGATTCCTCTTATGCTCAGTCTCTCTCTCAACATTGTTACACTTTACTGATTACCATCACCGCCAACATCAATACCAACACCACCACCATCATCAATACCAACACCACCATCAATACCAACACCACCACCACCACCATCAATAACAACACCCCAAACATTACCACCATCAGCAGCAACTGTCAAAACTCTTTCTATTAGTAGTATTGTATGTTTTTAATGTAATTAGCACAGCTGGCAAATATAGTAATTAGCAAAAATTAATTTTGCAAGTGTAGTAATTGGAAGCCAAAACACTGGTTTCTTCAATTCTACTTTGGTGACATCACGCACACACACAGATATACACCCACGATGACATCACATACACAGACACACATACACACCCACAATGACATCACATACACATGCACACACGATATCACGTGTTGATAACATAACACAACAAACACACGATGATATCACACATACACACATGCATTGATGATATAACACACACAATGATGACATCACTCCCCCCCCCCCCCCACACACACACACGTTGACAACATGACACATATATGGACACATATCACACAATGATGGTCTACAGTCAGTACCAATGACAACTGCTCAAGTTGTTCAAACAATGGAATAAGGCAGCTTCTGATATTAACATGTAAATGGTGTAGCATTCCACAGATGCAGGAACCCCTAACACACAGTTCTCAGGGAGATTCAGCATAACATTGCAGTAATTTAACTGAAAAGGACCACAGATGAAGCAGGTATATTTTCTGCGCTTATTAAAAATATACATAAACAAATAAGGGTCCAGTTGGAATCAATACTTTGGTGGCCCCAGAATAGGGATCTATTAAACATATCCCAGAAGAGGGGACAGTTTCGGGAGGTTTGATGTGAGGTTTAACAATGGATTGAAACCGAGATAAACACCAACTTGATGAGCTTCTGGGTTTGTAACAGACTTTAGACTTTTAGAACATTGTTATACAGTACTGTGTATACCAGTGGGACTGTTGTGTATACTAGTGGGGCTGTTGTGTATACCAGTGGGAGTGTTGCTATGTATACCTGTGGGAATGTTGTGTGTACCAGTGGGAATGTTGCTATGTATACCTGTGGGAATGTTGTGGTGTATACCAGTGGGAATGTTGTGGTGTATACCAGTGGGAATGTTGTTGTGTATACCAGTGGGAATGTTGTTGTGTATACCAGTGGGAATGTTGTTGTGTATACCAGTGGGACTGTTGCTATGCATACCAGTGGGAATGTTGCTATGCATACCAGTAGGAATGTTGTGTATGCCAGTGGAAATAATGTATACCAGTGGGACTGTTGTTATATATACCAGTGGGAATGCTGTTGTGCAGTGTTGCACCTAAATTAGAAACCATTCTATAGACCAACTAGTGCTAGTCCACAGATTTAACCCCTGCTATGGTGTCTGTCATTCAGTAAAAAATGTCAAAAGTGAAGTTTAATATAAAACAGATTCAGTGACGAAGTAATTTAATTTAAAGACAGAAAAAGAAAGAAAGAAAGATGTAAATTTAATTATTACAATAATTATTTCATTATTAAATCTAATGAAGGTAAAACAAACTTTTTCTTTCATTGGAAACATTGAAAATATTTTGATGTAATCATTGGAAAGGTAAGAATGGTAAGAATAGAATGAATAGTTATAGGCCATAGACGTGGCTTTGGTGGTGATGGTGGTGGTGGTGGTATTGTGGTTGATGGTGATGGTATTGTTGGTGGTATTGATGTTGATGGTGTTGATGGTGTTGATGGTGGTGTTGATGGTGGTGTTGATGGTGGTGTTGATGGTGGTGTTGATGGTGGTGTTGATGGTGGTGTTGATGGTGGTGTTGATGGTGGTGTTGATGGTGGTGGTGGTATTGTGGTTGATGGTGATGGTATTGTTGGTGGTGTTGATGGTGTTGATGGTGTTGATGGTGGTGTTGATGGTGGTGTTGATGGTGGTGTTGATGGTGGTGTTGATGGTGGTGTTGATGGTGGTGTTGATGGTGGTGTTGATGGTGGTGGTGGTATTGTGGTTGATGGTGATGGTATTGTTGGTGGTGTTGATGTTGATGGTGTTGATGGTGTTGATGATGGTGTTGATGGTGGTGTTGATGGTGGTGTTGATGGTGGTGTTGATGGTAGTGGTGGTATTGTGGTTGATGGTGATGGTATTGTTAATGTGGTTGATGGTGTTGATGGTGTTGATGGTGTTGATGGTGTTGATGGTGCTGGTGGTGGTGGTGACATTGATGGTGTTGGTGATGATTGTGTTGGTGATGATTGTGTTGGTGTCGTTAAGGAACCCCCTTCAGTACCTATAGGTCACAGACATGGTTGTGTTGTTGGTGATGATGATGTTGGTATGTTCTTGGTGTGGTTGTTGTTGACGTCGTTAAGGAGTCCTCTTCAGTTGCTATAGGTCACAGACATCGCTGTGTTGTTGTTGATGGTGTTTTGTTGTTGATGGGGATAAGTTTTGTTGTTGGGGGTGATGGTGATGGTGTTGTTGACATTGATTGACCTGGCTGCGTTGTTAAGGAGTTCCCTTCAGTGGTTATAAGCCACAGACATGGCAGTGTTGTTGATGGTGGTGATGATGATGTTGATGGTGATGATGTTGATGGCGTTGATGGTGATGATGTTCGTGATGGTGATGATGGTGTTGGTGATGTCAATGTTAACATGGCTGTATTGTTAAGGAGTCCCCATCACTAGCCACAGGCCACAGACATGGCTGTGTTGGTGCTGGTGTTGTTGAGGGAGATGTTGACATGGTTAAGGAGTCCCCTTCACAACCATGGCAACCATGTAGCTGCAGGTTCAATCCCCATGTGGCTACTTAGACAAATGGCTTGTACTACAGCCTCGACTTGACCAATGCCACACGAGTTAAATTTGGTAAACAGAAACTGCAAAAGTCTGTCATATCATCATCATCATCATCATCATCATCATCATTTAATGTCTGCTTTCCCTGCTAGCAAGGGTTGGCTAGGTCTTCACAAACCAAGTCAGTACTCTATTGGAGCTCATGACTCCTCAAAGACTGGGGGCCCACATCATGTTTTCACATGTTCCATGCACACGCACATATATACACATGTTCCATACACACACACATATATACATGTGTTAACCTTGTTTTGAACTCTCTCACTGTTGGATTGTCTCCCCCTTCTTTCACCTTATTTCCTTCAATCCATTTCTGTTACTTTTACACATATGCACACAAACATACATTACACAAATGCATACATACATCACACATATACACAAACACACACATACATACATACATTACATATACACATACAGACATATATTACCTATGCACACACAGACAGATACACATATATATACACAATGACAGACATACATTACACATACATATACACACAAACCTACATTAACCATATATACAAACAGACAGATATACATACACACACAGGAATACATTACACACATACAGTCACACATATTATACATATTTCAGACGCATATACACATTCACACATATTATACATATTTCAGACGCATATACACATTCACACAAATATACATATACAGACGCAGATGATATAATGGGTGGATGGATACACACACACACACACACACACACACACACACACACACACACACACACACACACAGATCTTGCCAAGGTTTGTGATAAATGTCAAATCTGTAGAAGTTACTTTTTGCCTCTTACCATTCAAGATTAACTATCAAATTCACACTTAACTATCTACACTTATATATGTGTGTGTGTGTACATACATGCATACATATATATGTACATACCTATATATATATATATATATGTACATACACACATATGTGCGTGTACATACATACATATACATGTGTACATACATACATATACATGTGTACATACATACATATACATGTGTACATACATATACATGTACATATATATATATACACATACATACATAGATATATACACAAATATATGTCATCATTTAGCTGATGTTAAATGATGACATTAGATACATACACACACACACTCACGTGCACATATATATATATACACACACACACACACACATATACACACACACACACACACACACATATATATACATATATATATCTATATATATATACATACACACAATGTACAAATATATATATATATACCGTCTAACCCATGCTAGCGCGAAAGATGGACGTTAAACGATGATGATGATGATGATATATATATGTGTCTATAAGAATAAAGCAAATATATATATATATATATATATATGTATGTATGTGTGTGTGTGTGTGTGCAGGTGTTTATATTTGTATCAATATGCGTTGCTTTGTATTGGGAAAAGTTATATAACGAATATTACATAAACATTAGCTGGAATATAAAATGCCACAGATAGAGACTCCTTACCAACTACACACACACACAGACACATACACACACGCATGACATGGACACACAACTCAAACTCCATCACATAAACACAAAGCTACTCTAATGTAACACCATCCGCTAACTTGAATCGGAGGTAACCACAGTAAGTAAGGTACTCAATACATAGCAGAGTATAAATGTTTTTTTGATGATTTTGATGATTTCTCACGAATGAAACAGTTCTAGTCCTGTAGCTCTTCTATATATATCTGTGTGTGTGTGTGTCTGCTGGCATCACAACAGGATAGTAATACATGACCAGTGACAAATCCCCATCATTGTATGATCATCTGATGAAGTCACATGCATAATCATGTAACAGAAATATATATATCAAACAATAAAGCAATTATGGTGTCCAAACTATTTTTAATTTGATCTACACACACACATATATATATATATATATATATATATATATATACATGGTAGTGCCCCAGCATGGCCTCAGCCAAATGGCTGGAACAGGTAAAAGAGTAAAAGAGTATATATATATATATATCATATAAAAAGTAAACAGAAACAACACAGCAAATGATACAGTACAATGAAGAAATATATTAAGTTTAACGCTTGAAATAACAGAAAGAGTCTTAAATTTTCGAACACTAGTTCTTCATCAGAAGATAGAAAGAGAAATAAAAGATAAAAGATGAAATAGAAAGATAGAGGGTGAGAAGAAGGAACAGAAAAAAGAAAAAAATAGAAAAAAAAACAAAAAAAAATACATGCATATTTAGTCAGCCATTTTGAAGAGATGCTGGTCATTTGATATCTTCAGCATTAGAGAGGTTTAGAAAGGGAGATAGTATATAAGCCAAGAAATATATGATAAAAGATAAACAAATCGATGACAAAATGAGGGTAAGCTTATATTTGAGGTCAATATTTTGCCAATTTTCAGCAACTTCAAATTCTAAATGAATGTACTTTCGATATGAAATTCATATTTCCTATTGTTTTTGATGTGATATGAATGAATATGGCCATCAAAATGCTAAGAAATTAGTTTTTTTTTTAAATCATTACAGAATGGAGTACAAAAACTATACTTTAAATAACACTTAAAACATTTTAAATACCAAAATTTCATAAATATATTCTCCACTCTTGAGAATTTCAAAACTGTTCCATCTGAACATAATGTGTTGATTACCTGCCCCCAGCTTATAAACGGGGTTTAGATATTTCTCTATCTCTCAAACATAAAATAGGGGGTTGGTTCATATTTGAGTATATACAGTAAATATCACTCACCTACCTTAACACTAGTTGACATACCAGATACATACCATACTAGATATAAAAGAAAACCATTTTTGTCACTCAGAACTATAACCAAACCTACACTAATTACTGGTATGCCGGTGAAGGATGTCATATATCTTACTTGGTTTCTACACACACATACACACACACACACACACACACACATATATATATAAATTTGTACTGTATACACTTGTTATCATATTACCTGATGTACATAGACACGCACACATATATACCATATACACTTATCATATTACTTGGTTTCTTCACACACACATACACACACACATATATATATATATATATATATATATATATATATACCATATATACTCCAGCCATCATATTACCTGCTACATACACACACATATATACACACACACATACACGGTATATACTCTAATCACCATATTACCTGGTTTCTATACACACACACACACATATATATACATACCATATATACTCAAATATAAACCTACTCCTCATATATGGTTCCAGCCACTATATTAACTGGTATCTATACATATATATATACATGTATATACCCCAACCATTATATTAACTTGTTTTTACACACACACACACACACACACACACACATTCATTATCATTACCATACACACTCACACATATACCATATCTACTGTGTGTGAATATTTATATATATATATATAAAATGTAGAGGTTTACATATACATAAACTAGATAGAGCCATATATATATATATATATATATATATATGTTTTTGACAACCATTCACAGTGTGGCTCAATGACGAATTAATTAATTAAATAATCAACAATCAGAGCAATATATAAGAAAGTAAGTCCATAGAATCATTTGATAAAATGACTTGACCCCAATTCTTAGCCATTTGAATTCGTTTCTGGCGGGGATCATTTAAGAAAAATCTTTCTCCAATTGAGTTTGTTTCCTGATGATTTCGAAACTCGATTTATCCATGATCGGATATTTCCAATAAGTGAATGAAACCTCCGGAGTAGAAACATGGTTTTGGTATGTTTATGTACATTTTTTCTTCTAACTTTCATTTTGTACCTAATTATGTATGGTTAACTATATGTCTAGTCAATTTCTACGGGCTATTAGAAAAATACTAGGTAAATCTTCTGTGGCTGTGGATCGAGGATAAAATAGCTATCATTTATTTATTTATTGTTTCTTCATAGGTACATTTTAAACTTATAGCCTCGTTTAATTGATTTTTTTATGTGGTTGATTATGTTGATTGGGAGAAGAAATACTGTATATATTTTATCAAATGATTCTATAGACTTTCTTATATATATATATATATATATTAGAAAGGGAACAACACAATATTACTACTCCATTACCAAAGGTTTCAGGACCCTAGACAATATTAACTCTTTAGCAGTCACATTACTCTATATATACTATTGTATTTTGGTAGTAAACACTTTACCTTACATAATTATTATTATTATCTCACATAATATCGAATCTATGAGATTTTGATGTTATTTATCTTGAGAACAATACCTTAACATCAGTATGAGTGGCAAGTTACAGCCAATTTGAACAGAAAGAGGTGAGACATTTCTGGCCGGATACGGCCGGTTTGAATGCTAAAGGGTTAATATGTTAACATCTATGTCTGACGAACGATCCAGACATATGTTAATATTGCCTAGGTAATGGAGTAGTTATATTTTGTGGTGTTCACTTTCTAATTAAATAGCTCTGTTCTATACATAGAGCACTCTTTTTTCCTTTGCTTTTTCTTCAGAAATATATATTATTGAGTAAAATAACGGGAGGCCAGACAGGGTATATCATCATCATCATCATCATCATCATTTTACGTCCATTTTTCCCTGCTTGCAAGGGTGGTACGGGAACAGATTCTGGCTTGATTTCTACAGCTGGATGCCCTTCCAAACACCCTCATTTACAGTGAGGAGGGCTGGGTGCTTTTTTTGCCATGGCACCTCCACGACCACTTTACAGTGGAATGATATGGACCCCAATCCCTATCATCTCATTTCTACAGCTGAGTGAAATAAAGTGTCAAGGAAACAACACACCACCCGGTCTGAGAATTGAACTCACAACCTTTCGATTGCAAGGCCAATGCTCTAGCCACTAAGCCATGTACCTCCATATATATATATTATATATATATTATATATATATTACATATAGATTATATATATATATATTACATATAGATTATATATATATATATTACATATAGATTATATATATATATATTACATATAGATTATATATATATATATTACATATA
>CAXHJY010001402.1:0-10000 GCA_964016885.1 Eledone cirrhosa
TGGCCACATCTTGCCATTGGTGCAGTCAGTATTGGTAGCTGTAGTTGTTGCTGTTGTTGTTGCTGTTGTTGTTGTTGCTGTTGTTGTTGCTGTTGTTGTTGTTGCTGTTGTTGTTGTTGTCTATTACTGAAATGGAACAGATGCCACCTACATGTGAAAGAGATATCAGTACTGAGGAATTTCTAAGAACAGAAAATACTGATGCATTTTACTTCGCCATCGACATTTCTATCATCATCATCAACAACAGCAACAACAACAACAGCAGCAACAACAACAACAGCAGCTGCAACTGCTGCAATTACAGTTGCAACCACCTTTATATCCCTATTATTATTATTATTTTGAAAGGTGGTGGATTGACAGTATTGGTAGAGCGTCAGACACCACCATGCTTTGCAGCATATAGTTACATCCCTTTATATTCTGAGTTTAACCTATTGACTGCCGTGTATATTTTACTCAGCTACAGTTCCTGTGCCTGGTTTTTCTTTTCAGTAAAATAGCTATTTTGATTGACAAAACATCACATCAATAAACTAGTAACCCCATCTAGCTTTGAAGTTATGAACTGTTGAAAATGAGTTCATAACTTTGAAGTTATGAACTGTTGGAAACGATTTCATAACTTTGAAGTTATGAACTGTTGGAAAGGAATGCATACATGTTAGGGCAAGTTATCTCATCCATGGCACTGAAGAGGTTCAATCCCACCAAGGTTACATGATTCTGAGCAGAGGAAACTCTCTGAAGTCAATTGCCAGGATCAGCACTATGTTCTAAAACTGTATTACTGCTAACATCTATAGATCTGGTAACCATATCTCGGGTAATGAGGTAATTATACTGTGTTATTTATTATACATTAAATATTTAGCTCTGTTACTTACATAGAGCACTCTTCATTCCTTTTACTTTTTCCACGGAAACTTCAACACTTCATTATCATCATCATCATTTCATTTTACGTCCGTTTTTTCCCTGCTTGCAAGGGTGGGACGGGAACTTGATTCTGACTTGATTTCTACAGCTGGATGCCCTTCCTAACACCAACCTCATTTACAGTGAGTGCTGGGTGCTTTTTTGCCGTGGCACCTCCACGACCACTTTGCAGTGGAGTGATATGGACCCCCAGTCCCTATCATCTCATTTCTACAGCTGAGTAAACTGGAGCAATGTGAAATAAAGTGTCTTGCTCAAGGAAACAACAAGATACTTTATTTCACATTGCTCCAGTTTACTTATTTATATATATATGTATATATATGTGTGTATATATATATATATATATATATATAACTCAAAGTTACTGTAAAATTATAGCTAGTTTATTTCATTGTCAAGGATATTACATTACAAAACCTATAAAAGTGGGAGGTTACGTCTCAGTATCATTTAGTAATATATACATACAAGTGATAGAAATCACATCCGTGTCATCATTATCATAGCTTTTATGTCAGCTTTTCATAGCTAATATGGATTGGGAAAAAGACTTTTTAGGGGCAGTTTTTCTATATCTAGACACCATTCACCATCATCATTGTTTAACGTACATTCTCCATGCTAGCATAGGTTAGACGGGTTGTGCCATTTGAGGTAAATTGGGTCAGGTGACTGTCTTGCTCATATGGATCTGTATAGCGTGTGCTGGGTGTTTTTTGTCGTGACACCTACATGACCACCTTACAGTGTGTGCTGGGTGCTTTTTGTCATGACACCTACATGACCACCTTACAGTGTGTGCTGGCTGCTTTTTGTCATGACACCTACATGACCACCTTACAGTGTGTGCTGGCTGCTTTTTGTCATGACACCTACACTACCACCTTAGAGTGTGTGCTGGGTGCTTTTTGTCATGACACCTACATGATCACTTTACAGTGTGGACTGGGTACATTTTGTCATGACACCTACATGACCACCTTACAGTGTGTGCTGGGTGCTTTTTGTCATGACTTCTACATGACCACCTTACAGTGTGTGCTGGGTGCTTTTTGTCATGACTTCTACATGACCACCTTACAGTGTGTGCTGGGTGCTTTTTGTCATGACTTCTACAGGACCACCTTACAGTGTGTGCTGGCTGCTTTTTGTCATGACACCTACATGACCACCTTACAGTGTGTGCTGGCTGCTTTTTGTCATGACACCTACACTACCACCTTAGAGTGTGTGCTGGGTGCTTTTTGTCATGACACCTACATGATCACTTTACAGTGTGGACTGGGTACATTTTGTCATGACACCTACATGACCACCTTACAGTGTGTGCTGGGTGCTTTTTGTCATGACTTCTACATGACCACCTTACAGTGTGTGCTGGGTGCTTTTTGTCATGACTTCTACATGACCACCTTACAGTGTGTGCTGGGTGCTTTTTGTCATGACTTCTACAGGACCACCTTACAGTGTGTGCTGGGTGCTTTTTGTCATGACACCTACATGACCACTTTATAGTGTGGACTGGGTACATTTTGTCATGACACCTACATGACCACTTTATAGTGTGGACTGGGTACATTTTGTCATGACACCTACATGACAACTTACAGTGCATGCTGGGTGCTTTTTGTCATGACTTCTACAGGACCACCTTACATATATTTTTAAGTATGGTATGTATATACTCCTCTGGCTCTGTACTCTGAGTTCAAATCTTCCAACCTGTTCAATTATTTTAAGTATTGTGTGTATATATTTCACTGACTCTCTGTGCTAAAAAGCTGCTTATTATCCATAAACATTTCTTATATGCTTCAATATACAACTGTGTGTGCGCGTGTGTGTACATATATTTGTAAAGGCGCATGGTTGAGTGGTTAGAGAATTGGATTCGCAATCGTGAGGTTGTGAGTTTGATTCCCGGACCGGGCGACGTGTTATGTCCTAGGGCAAGACACTTTATTTCACGTTGCTCCTTCTACCTGGAGTTGTGACGATAGATAGTATTTACAATTGGAAAAAACCAATCGAAACATTGTTTCCTCGGACCAATTCGACAAAAATTGATCGACTGTCAATATATATATATGTGTATGTGTGTCCGTGTATATATATATATACTATTAGATATTTTCTAAAATATCATCTAACCAATTCTTTTATTTACCTAAAGCCTTTTTTTCATTTGACGTGGCCTGCTTGCTCATCGATTTAACAAAAATAATCAAATCCATTGTTTCTGAGGATTGACAGAAG
This sequence comes from Eledone cirrhosa, assembly GCA_964016885.1. NCBI lineage: Eukaryota > Metazoa > Mollusca > Cephalopoda > Octopoda > Eledonidae > Eledone > Eledone cirrhosa. The sequence continues at coordinate 3,202 of CAXHJY010001402.1, forward strand.
AATAGATATACTTTTTAAGGCTGCTGGCATCAATAATTTTGCTCTCTTAAACGACCATAAACCAATGAATTAATCAACCATTTCATCTTGTTTTTCTTATTCTTTCATTGTTTAACATCTATTGGCTTTTATTTGCTACTTTGCTAAATTGAGAGTTTATGAACAAACTGAGTGTTTGTGAGTTGTTTTGTGATTAACTAGACTAGGTTTTCAAGGTAAACTAGGTTTTCAAGGTAAACTAGGTTTTCATTCATACAAGTTACTTTCTCAATGATTCTGTAAATTTTGTGTGTGTGTGTGTATATGAATGTGTGTGCGTGTGTGTATATGAATGTGTGTGCGTGTGTGTATGTGTGTGCGTGTGTATGATGGTGTGTGTGTGTGTGTGTGTTTTCGAAATATTTGTAAGTGAAGTGTATGTAGGTTAAGTGCATGACAAGCGACAATTCTTAACCATTCAACCAAACTGTATTCACATATGTATGTATATGTGTATGTGTGTGTATGTACATATGAGTGTATATACATGTATGTGAATGTACATATGTGTGTGTGTATGTATGTGTGTGTGTGTATATATGTGTGTGTGTGTATGTATATATATGTGTGTGTCAACTGTTCTGTAAATTTTGTGTGTGTGTGTATGAGTGTGTGTGTATGTGTGTGTATGTACATATGAGTGTATATACATGTATGTGTATGTACATATGTGTGTGTGTATGTATGTGTATGTGTGTGTATGTATATGTGTGTGTGTGTGTGTGTACATGAGTGTATATACATGTATGTGTATGTACGTATGTGTGTGTATGTATATATGTGTGTGTGTGTATGTACATATGAGTGTATATACATGTATGTGTATGTACATATGAGTGTATATACATGTATGTGTATGTACATATGTGTGTGTGTATGTATATATGTGTGTGTGTGTATGTACATATGAGTGTATATACATGTATGTGTATGTACATATGTGTGTGTGTATGTATGTATGTATGTGTGTGTGTATGTATATATGTATGTGTGCGTATGTACATATGAGTGTATATACATGTATGTGTATGTACATATGTGTGTGTGTATGTATGTGTGTGTATGTATATATGTATGTGTGTGTATGTACATATGAGTGTATATACATGTATGTACATGTACATGTGTGTGTGTATGTATGTGTGTGTGTATGTATATATATATATGTGTGTGTGTGTGTGTATGTATGCTCAAAATGACTGTGTGCAATGTGTGTGGCCAAATTTGCCTCAGTAAAGCTGGTCTTAAAAGTCACCAGAGAAGCCAAGTACAAAATGTTACCAATTATCGTCTCTTTGACATTTCTTCCTGTCGGAATTGTGGAAAACAATGTGTCTTGACTGGTGGACCCCTACGTCATTTGAAGGCTCACCAAAACAAAACAGGGAACCAAAGTGGAAGACCATCACTACAGCATATGGAGAAAGGAAGTACCCATGTGTGAGAGGGAGATCAGAGGATGGAAATTCTTGAGATCGAGATGCAGCCATCATGTATGTATGTAATCTGTGTGTATCTGGTTTAGAATAGGTACACAGTATCTTGGTGTATCGTAAGAAACAACCCCAAAAAGGCTGGTGCCAGGAAAGGTATCTGGTTGTAAAACATTACCTCAAAAATTCCCGTCCAACCCATGCCAGTATGGAAAAGTTAACATAAAGACAATGATGATGATGATATATCCTCATCATATATATATATATATATAGAGAGAGAGAGATAGATAGATAGATGCAACTCCAGTTGCATTTTCAATTTCTTTCCTTTATAGAAAGGTTGGGAGTTCAATTCTCAGACCGGGTGATGTGTTGTTTCCTTGAGCAAGACACTTTATTTCACATTGCTCCAGTTTACTCAGCTGTAGAAATGAGATGATATGGACTGGGGTCCATATCATTCCACTGCAAAGTGGTCGTGGAGGTGCCACGGCAAAAAAGCACCCAGCACTCACTGTAAATGAGGTTGGTGTTAGGAAGGGCATCCAGCTGTAGAAATCAAGCCAGAATCAGTTCCCATCCCACCCTTGCAAGCAGGGAAAAGCGGACGTAAAATGATGATGATGATGAAAAATGATGATATATATATAAGGAAAAGAAATTGAAAATGCAACTGGAGTCTTTTAAGAATATTTATTTACTTTACCAGTTTCACAGTTCTTATGATTTTCAAAAGAAAAATTGAGATGGAGTGTTTGTGTTTCTGTTGTGGTTTGTCTCGTATATATATATATATATACACACATACATATACATATATATACACACATATATATACATATACATATACACACACACACATATATATATATACATATTTATATATCTGTATGTGTGTGTCAGTGAATGTAGTTAACAGGTCAAGTATATATAATGTATATTATATATAGTCACTAACTCCACATATCTCAAAGCCCCTGATTTTCTTTCTTTAAACACACCATTTTCTGTTTTCTTTGTTCTCCCTTGTCAGTTTAGATTTAAGGTAATCAGCTAAGATTGACAGTACAATCTGGGGTTTGCTTTTCATTAGTAATTGTGAAAAGGGGCCAATTTAATTTGATCACTTCATTGCCATATTTTTAATGAAAGACACACTGCCTATTATTTTCAAACTAGAGAACTCGTGTCGTCAATAATGATGGCAACAGTGTTAAATGTATTTAATATTTGGAGTTCTGGATTGGTATGCCATATGATGGCTGCCCACTCGTTATCGAGTATGGCCATTGCACAATATACCATTATTAATAATTATTAATTAATTCTATTGTGCAATGCCTGTGCGTGAAGATATTTTTTAAAGTGAGGAAAGACTGTGCACTGAACCAATCCCACTCTCTGAGCGACAGAAGCTATAACCTGAAAAGAAGAAAAGATCAACATCATCGGTAACTGCAGGTTTTATATCGGAGTTATCCCAGTTTCCTGAGTTGCCTTCTCCTAGAAGAATGCCCTGACAAAGGCTAGGGGTCCTTCACTCCCAGTGGTTTAACCACGCGGTACATGTGTATATACATATTTACACACTTCCGGATGGCCGTTGACTCTTATGAGTTCTTCCGCCCTTTGTCAGGTTTTGTTTTTTGCCCTGCAGGGTGTCCAAAATCACCCTCCTCACCAAGTAAACTTGGTGGGGGTTGCCGGTTTAGTCGACGACGACCCGACTATGTGACAGGTTGTACTGGGTTACATGTTACCAGTAGCACTCAAGAGTGACCCAACATATGGTATGCCATATATATCCAGTACAACTGGACATATGAACAATCATACAAACTGGGAAATTTCTGTTTTAATGAATTTATGGTTTACAGAAGAGAAACCTTATAGTTTATGTTGATTACTGACATGTGGAAGTGATTAAAGATAAGGATGATATTTTAATAATTTATTTCTAAGACATAATCACATATATATATATATATATATATATATATATATATATATAAAGAATGAATAATAACAGGTAGACATCTTAAAAAAGGTAATTTATTCCGTGTGCTTATAGGTGTTTCCACGGTGGTACTACAGCCTAGTTATGCTATGTGCAAATTCACAAGTACTTGCAGAACTCAAATATCCAATGCTGTGACCACTGTTTCCTCAGAGCATAACTAGGCTGTAGTACCACCGTGGAAACACCTGTAAGCACACGGAATAAATTACCTTTTTTAAGATGTCTACCTGTTATTCATTCTTTATATACACTCCGGAATACAGAAGGATCAGGATCTAAGTTTCTTCAACAATTCTTCCATAACTCGTAGAGTAACCTCTTACCGTATGTCAACCATATCCAGTGTAGTAATTAACCATTACTACATCTTGGATAATCCTATACCTAATATATATATATATATATATTATATATATATATATACAGCATGTATGTACAAATGTATGAGTAACTTTGAAGAAATAACTAGTTACAGGAATAAATGTAGAGTTAGAACTCAGAACCTTGTGTGATTGGACAGTTAACTCATTGTAGAAATTTGACTGAGATAGGAAATGTATATGTATGTGTATATATGTGTGTGTATATATGTGGGTATATATGTGTGTGTTACAGACATCACCATCGTTTAACGTCCATCTTCCGCGCTAGCATGGGTTAGACGGTTTTGTCTAACTGGCAGGTTTTTTTTACAGCTGGATGCCCTTCCTAACATCAACCACATTTACAGTGTGGACTGGGAGCCCTTTTCACCGTGTCTCCTACACGGCCACCTTACAGTGTGGACTGTTGCGTCATCGACACAGTGGACGGAACGGGAGAGGGAGGGTGGAGTAGGGTGTGGCGGTGGGGTGTACATTGAGTTAAGAGGTGCCTATTGGCTGTAGGTTTGTGGCGGCGGGGTGTACATTGAGTTAAGAGGTGCCTATTGGCTGTAGGTCTGTATACAATGGTAGTCAGGTCTTCTGTACAATTGCATGGCGCCAAAGGTCTCGATCCAGTGTCATTGTCTTAGAGAGGTGTAGGTGGGCAAGGTCAGTTTTTATCACCTCGTCCCAGGTTTTTCTTGGTCTACCCACTCCGCAGCTTCCATCAATTTTCATATATATATATATATATATATATATATATATATCCATAAATATACAAATGCATGTATTATTGTAATGTGGATGACAAGACAAAAAAGCCCTCAGTTCACCTTGTAAGGTGGTTGGCATTATAAAGGGCATCCAGCCATAGAAACCAAGCCAGAATCCAGATCCGTATGAGCAAAACGAGGTCACCTGGTTTGACCTGTCCCATGTGACAACCTGTGTAAGCCATGCAAGTATAGATGATGATGATGATGATGATGATGATGATTTCGTTGATGATTGCTGCAGTATGACTGAGATAGGAAATAGACCGTGCATATGTATGTATATACATTTTAAAGAAATACATACATATATATATATACATATATATATACATACATATATATATATACATATATATATATATATATATGTATATATATATATATACATATATATACATACATATATATATATACATATATATACGACCTTGAGAAAGCCTTTGACAGAGTTCCACGTGCAGTAATCTGGTGGGCTCTTAGAAAACTAGGAGTAGATGAATGGCTTGTGAAAGCGGTACAAGCCATGTATAGGGGAGCAGTCAGCAAAGTTAGGATTGGCAATGAGTATAGCGAGGAATTTAGCGTACAGGTTGGGGTCCACCAGGGCTCTGTTCTTAGCCCTCTCCTGTTCATCATAGTCCTGCAGGCAATAACGGAGGAGTTTAAGACCGGATGCCCATGGGAACTCCTGTATGCTGATGACCTCGCACTCATAGCTGAATCTATGGTAGAACTAGAGAATAAATTCCAAACCTGGAAGCAGGGACTAGAGAGAAAGGGCCTCAAAGTCAACATGACAAAGACTAAGGTCCTTATAAGTAGACGAGAAAACAGAACCCAGATCCCCTCAGGGAAATGGCCTTGCTCAGTATGTAGGAAAGGTGTAGGTAGGAACTCCATTCTTTGCCCCAAATGCAAACAATGGGTACACAAGAGATGTAGCGGGATCTCAGGAAGCTTAATTAAGAATGTAGGATTCACATGCAGCAGCTGTGCTGAAACAGCAAGCAAACAGCCACAGGAAACAAGTACCACCAATCTCTGGGAGGGCCCTGTAGAAACAGTAGACAGCTTCTGCTACCTAGGTGACCGAATTAGCAACGGAGGTGGGTGCTCAGAAAGTACAATAACTAGGGTAAGAACGGGATGGAAGAAGTTTAGGGAACTACTACCACTGCTAGCTGCAAAAGGCTTCTCCCTCAGAATGAAAGGCAGACTGTATGATGCGTGTATCCGAACAGCGATGTTGCATGGTAGTGAGACCTGGGCGCTGAAGGTGGAAGACTTACGTAGATTAGAGAGAAACGAAGCCTGCATGCTCCGATGGATGTGTAACAGTAATATACGTGAACGACAAAGCATAAATGAATTGAGAGAGAGACTGAGCATAAGAGGAATCAAATGCTGCGTGCAGGAGAGGCGGTTACGCTGGTATGGACATGTGATGCGTATGAAGGATGACAGCTGCATAAAAAGGTGCAGAGCACTAGAAGTTGATGGAAACCGCGGAGTGGGGAGACCCAAGATGACTTGGGATGAGGTGATAAAAGCCGACCTTACCCAACTACACCTCTCAAAGTCAATGACACACGACCGTGACTTCTGGCGTCACGCAGTAATACAGGGTACCCGACCTCCCATGGGTACATGCTGAAGCATATAAACAATATGCCCCCCCCCCCCCCCCCCCACCGCAAGGTGGTCGTGGAGGTGCCACGGCAAAAAAGCACCCAGCCCACACTGTAAAGTGGACGTGTAGGCGCCACGAAAAAGCACCCAGCACTCACTGTAAATGAGGTTGGTGTTAGGAAGGGCATCCAGCTGTAGAAATCAAGCCAGATCAGTTCCTGTATGAGCAAGGCATGGTCAGCCGACCAGACACTGCCCACAACAGGACAACCCGTCTAACCCATGCTAGCGTGGAAGAACGGACGTAAAACGGTGATGATGATGATGATGACATATATATATAGATGGACCTCACGGAGGAGATGATGAAGGACCGTGACAAGTGGAGAGATGCTGTGCTGAAGAGGACCCGTCCCACCCTTGTAAGAATGGAAAAGCGGATGTAAAATGATGATGATCATGATGATATATATATATATATGTTATATTGTGTGTGTGTGTGTGCATATGTGTGTGTGTGTGTGTGAGCAT
>CAXHJY010001402.1:15000-20000 GCA_964016885.1 Eledone cirrhosa
AGTTAGTAGACTAACTGATTGATGTTCTAAAGATTCCAATAACCTATCAATAGTTCAGTTAGTAGACTAACTGATTGATGTTCTAAAGATTCCAATAACCTATCAATAGTTCAGTTAGTAGACTAACTGATTGGACTGAGAATTCTAATTGGAATCAAGTTCCGGTATTCAAATAAATTATTGAAACCAATGAAATGAAATAAATGTTGATTAAAGAATAATGATGACAATGATGAGAATAATGATGACAATGATGAGGATAATGATGACAATGATGATGATAATGGTTTCTGATTTAGGCACAAGGCCAGCAATTGTTGGGTTGCTGCTTGTGGTGGCAGTGGTAGTTGTAAGGTGGTGGAAGTTGTGTTATGGTGTTGGTGGTTGTATTGGTTGTGGTGCTGGTGGTTGTGTTGGTTGTGGTGCTGGTGGTTGTGTTGGTTGTGGTGCTGGTGGTTGTGTTGGTTTGGTGCTGGTGGTTGTGTTGGTTGTGGTACTGGTGGTTGTATTGGTTGTGGTGCTGGTGGTTGTATTGGTTGTGGTGCTGGTGGTTGTGTTGGTTTGGTGCTGGTGGTTGTGTTGGTTGTGGTACTGGTGGTTGTATTGGTTGTGGTGCTGGTGGTTGTATTGGTTGTGGTGCTGGTGGTTGTATTGGTTGTGGTGCTGGTGGTTGTGTTGGTTTGGTGCTGGTGGTTGTGTTGGTTGTGGTACTGGTGGTTGTATTGGTTGTGGTGCTGGTGGTTGTGTTGGTTTGGTGCTGGTGGTTGTGTTGGTTGTGGTACTGGTGGTTGTATTGGTTGTGGTGCTGGTGGTTGTATTGGTTGTGGTGCTGGTGGTTGTATTGGTTGTGGTGCTGGTGGTTGTGTTGGTTTGGTGCTGGTGGTTGTGTTGGTTGTGGTACTGGTGGTTGTATTGGTTGTGGTGCTGGTGGTTGTATTGGTTGTGGTGCTGGTGGTTGTGTTGGTTGTGGTGCTGGTGTTTGTATTGGTTGTGGTGCTGGTGGTTGTATTGGTTGTGGTGCTGGTGGTTGTATTGGTTGTGGTGCTGGTGGTTGTGTTGGTTGTGGTACTGGTGGTTGTGTTGGTTTGGTGCTGGTGGTTGTGTTGGTTGTGGTACTGGTGGTTGTATTGGTTGTGGTGCTGGTGGTTGTATTGGTTGTGGTGCTGGTGGTTGTGTTGGTTGTGGTACTGGTGGTTGTGTTGGTTTGGTGCTGGTGGTTGTGTTGTTTGTGGTACTGGTGGTTGTATTGGTTGTGGTGCTGGTGGTTGTATTGGTTGTGGTGCTGGTGGTTGTGTTGGTTTGGTGCTGGTGGTTGTGTTGGTTGTGGTACTGGTGGTTGTATTGGTTGTGGTGCTGGTGGTTGTATTGGTTGTGGTGCTGGTGGTTGTGTTGGTTTGGTGCTGGTGGTTGTGTTGGTTGTGGTACTGGTGGTTGTATTGGTTGTGGTGCTGGTGGTTGTATTGGTTGTGGTGCTGGTGGTTGTGTTGGCTGTGGTGCTGGTGGTTGTATTGGTTGTGGTGCTGGTGGTTGTGTTGGTTGTGGTACTGGTGGTTGTGTTGGTTGTGGTGCTGGTGGTTGTGTTGGCTGTGGTGCTGGTGGTTGTATTGGTTGTGGTGCTGGTGGTTGTATTGGTTGTGGTGCTGGTGGTTGTATTGGTTGTGGTGCTGGTGGTTGTGTTGGCTGTGGTGCTGGTGGTTGTGTTGGTTGTGGTGCTGGTGGTTGTGTTGGTTGTGGTACTGGTGGTTGTGTTGGTTGTGGTACTGGTGGTTGTGTTGGTTGTGGTGCTGGTGGTTGTATTGGTTGTGGTGCTGGTGGTTGTGTTGGTTGTGGTGCTGGTGGTTGTGTTGGTTGTGGTGCTGGTGGTTGTATTGGTTGTGGTGCTGGTGGTTGTGTTGGCTGTGGTGCTGGTGGTTGTATTGGTTGTGGTGCTGGTGGTTGTGTTGGCTGTGGTGCTGGTGGTTGTATTGGTTGTGGTGCTGGTGGTTGTGTTGGCTGTGGTGCTGGTGGTTGTATTGGTTGTGGTGCTGGTGGTTGTGTTGGCTGTGGTGCTGGTGGTTGTATTGGTTGTGGTGCTGGTGGTTGTGTTGGCTGTGGTGCTGGTGGTTGTATTGGTTGTGGTGCTGGTGGTTGTGTTGGTTGTGGTGCTGGTGGTTGTGTTGGTTGTGGTGCTGGTGGTTGTATTGGTTGTGGTGCTGGTGGTTGTGTTGGCTGTGGTGCTGGTGGTTGTATTGGTTGTGGTGCTGGTGGTTGTGTTGGCTGTGGTGCTGGTGGTTGTATTGGTTGTGGTGCTGGTGGTTGTATTGGTTGTGGTGCTGGTGGTTGTATTGGTTGTGGTGCTGGTGGTTGTGTTGGCTGTGGTGCTGGTGGTTGTATTGGTTGTGGTGCTGGTGGTTGTATTGGTTGTGGTGCTGGTGGTTGTATTGGTTGTGGTGCTGGTGGTTGTGTTGGTTGTGGTGCTGGTGGTTGTATTGGTTGTGGTGGTGTTGGTTGTGGTGCTGGTGGTTGTATTGGTTGTGGTGCTGGTGGTTGTATTGGTTGTGGTGCTGGTGGTTGTGTTGGTTGTGGTGCTGGTGGTTGTGTTGGTTGTGGTGCTGGTGGTTGTGTTGGTTGTGGTGCTGGTGGTTGTATTGGTTGTGGTGCTGGTGGTTGTATTGGTTGTGGTGCTGGTGGTTGTATTGGTTGTGGTGCTGGTGGTTGTATTGGTTGTGGTGCTGGTGGTTGTGTTGGTTGTGGTGCTGGTGGTTGTGTTGGTTGTGGTGCTGGTGGTTGTGTTGGTTGTGGTGCTGGTGGTTGTATTGGTTGTGGTGCTGGTGGTTGTGTTGGTTGTGGTGCTGGTGTTTGTGTTGGTTGTGGTGCTGGTGGTTGTGTTGGTTGTGGTGCTGGTGGTTGTATTGGTTGTGGTGCTGGTGGTTGTGTTGGTTGTGGTACTGGTGGTTGTGTTGGTTGTGGTGCTGGTGGTTGTATTGGTTGTGGTGCTGGTGGTTGTATTGGTTGTGGTGCTGGTGGTTGTATTGGTTGTGGTGCTGGTGGTTGTATTGGTTGTGGTGCTGGTGGTTGTGTTGGTTGTGGTGCTGGTGGTTGTGTTGGTTGTGGTGCTGGTGGTTGTATTGGTTGTGGTGCTGGTGGTTGTATTGGTTGTGGTGCTGGTGGTGTATTGGTTGTGGTGCTGGTGGTTGTGGCAGTTGTGTTAGTGAAGTGATGGTAGTGATGGTGGTGGTGGTGGTGGTGGTGCTAAACTGGTAGTAAAGTAATGAAAGCTAGATGTCAGAGACATGAAATTTGAGGCTATTTTGGATAAAGATTGTTTCTATCAAGAGAATAAATTTTGATTCTTATAATCCTCTCTTACTGAAGAATCTTTGGTTACATACTATGTGTGTGTCTGTGTGTGTACATGCACGTGTTTATGTGTGTGTACATGCACATGTTTATGTGTGTTTGGGAGTACATACATGTGTGTGTGAATCTGTGAGTATATGAGTGTTTAAAAGTATGTGTTTGCGTGTCTATGTATTTGTTTGTGTTTGTGAATACATGCATGTGTTTGTGAGTACATGCATGAGTGTGTGTGCATGTGGTAAAGAATCTTTGGTTACATGTTATGTGTGTATGTGTACGATGTTTGTGAGTACACCTGTGTTTATGCATGTGTGTTGTGTTTATACATGTGTGTGCTTGTGTATGTAACAGTTTATGTGTGTTTGGATGTTAATTGATGTGTGTGTGTATGGCAGTAAGTAAACGTGTATGTGTGTAGGTGGCAGTAAGTAAATAAGCATATGCATGTGTGTGTGTATGTTTGTGTGCAAGTGTATGTGTGTATATGTATGTGTGTATATGTGTGTGTAGGTGGCAGTAAGTAAATATGCATATACATGTGTGCATGTGTGTATGTGTATGTGTGCTTGTGTATGTGTGCATGTGCTTGTGTGTATGTATGCATGTGTATGTGTGTATAGGTGGCAGTAAGTAAATATGCATAAACATGTGTTGTGTGTGTATGTGTGCATGTGCTTGTGTGTATGTGCATGTGTGCTTGTGTATGTGTGCTTGTGCATGTGTATGTGCGCATGTGTATGTGTGCATGTGTATGTGCGCATGTGTATGTGTGCATGTGGATGTGTGCTTGTGTATGTGTGCTTGTGTATGTGTGCTTGTGTATGTGTGCATGTGTGTATGCGTATGTGTGCTTGTGTATGTGTGCATGTGCTTGTGTGTATGTATGCATGTGTATGTGTGTATAGGTGGCAGTAAGTAAATATGCATAAACATGTGTTGTGTGTGTATGTGTGCATGTGCTTGTGTGTATGTGTATGTGTGCTTGTGTATGTGTGCTTGTGCATGTGTATGTGCGCATGTGTATGTGTGCATGTGTATGTGTGTGCATGTGTGTGTGCTTGTGTATGTGTGCTTGTGGATGTGTGCTTGTGTATGTGTGCTTGTGTATGTGTGCATGTGTATGTGCGTGCATGTGTGTGTGCTTGTGTATGTGTGCATGTATAGGTGGCAGTAAGTAAATATGCATATACATATGTGTGTATGTGTGTACATGTGTGTATGTATGTGTGTATGTGTATATGTGTATATGTGTAACTATCTGAGTCCTCAGTGAAGATGAATGGTAAGATAGTGTAGGATGTGTATTTAGGGTTTAGTTTCTTCAAGTCATCTCAGACATATCCTCATACTTCCCTCCATCAAACTATCACCATGCCAACTGAAACACACAATACCATTCATAATTCTCAACAGACGTTGACTTACTTTAAATAATTGCAACCCTAGATACTTCAAGCCAAAGAGTTAAAAAATGAGACCCAAATCTTAAGCCTTTACCATTTACATTACTCTATATTTACTATTAAGTGGAGGCACATGGCTTAGTGGTTAGGGCATTGGCCTTGCAATCGAAAGGTTGTGAGTTCAATTCTCAGACCGGGTGATGTGTTGTTTCCTTGAGCAAGACACTTTATTGCACATTGCTCCAGTTTACTCAGCTG
>CAXHJY010001402.1:25000-32500 GCA_964016885.1 Eledone cirrhosa
ACCATGAGTTTCAGCGATTTGAGGTCTGAAGCCAGAAGGCTCATTTGACCGGTGTTTATCCTGGTTTTATGGCATGAAGCAACTGAGAGGACAAGACTCCCCCTGAGTTCAAATCTTGCCAAGATTAACTTTGGCGTTCATCCAGTTATGTTCTGCAGTCGATTTAATCGACTTCCCCTGCACACCAGGTCCGAACACTGAAGAGCCAAACTCCCACTGCCATCACCTCCATCTCCCTCACCCCTCCCCATCTCTCATATACACCAGGTCGTTTGAACACAGAAGAGCTGAACTCCCACTGTCATCACCTCCATCTCCCGCACTCTCCTCGTCTCTCTCTATTATGAGCAAACGGGGTCCCAAGTGCTGGCCACCCCACGGCCCTGGCGGAAAAAATGGAGGAGGCGTTTGCAGTCTCATGACTCAACAACCCTCTACATCACTCTCAGAATTCCTGCACACTTCCTCCAATCACTTCCTCACCACGTTTTCCTCACCACATCATTATCTATCTATATCTTCTTATGTCATACATCTATTGACTCATGTCTAAGTATTTCTGTATATTCAGTATAATTGCTGCACCAGGAATTTTGTATATTTTGGAGGGGGTGACTATCTTCTCATGTCAAGTGCTATGGAAGGTGTGAACCCAAACATGTATATTTTGGAGGGGTGACTATCTTCTTCTTTTAGCTCTTGCTCAATGAGGCCAGGGCCATTCTAAGCCAGCGATCCCAAAGCCAATCACTAATAAATTTTTGGGGGTTGGGGATGGATTTTATTTATTTATTCATTCATTCATTCATTCATTCACACTAATAAATGAATGAGTGAATACATAAAAATATAATACCCCCCGCCCCAAAAAAACGTTTCACAAGGAAATTACCGTATTCTTCTGTGTATTGTGCACATTCATATACAACGCTCACCCCCCCTCCCACTTTTTTGGCCAGAAAGAATGTCTAGAAAATCCTAGTTGCGGTGTATAAACATTTAGTTATGGTGTATATCACGTACCCCCAAAACAAACAAGGAAAAAGTGAAAGAAACTGTGCGCTATACACACGGAAGAATATAGCTTAGAATTTCATGCCAGCTGGCATTGTTGGTTGAAGTTGAAGTAATTATGATGTAAAATTTTAACTCTTTCGTTACCATAATTATAATGAAGAACACTGTGGTTTTCAAATAATTCTGAGAATAATCAAGAATTTGGAGGGATTTGGTGAAAACTTAGCAACTTTATCATTACCAAGGTTATATTTGGAACATAGCTTAACAAAGGTTCTTCATCATCATCATCAACGTTTAACGTCCGTGTTCCACGCTTGCATGGGTTTGGACAGGGGTATTCCCACTTGAGGCAAGAGTGATTGTCTTGCTCGCATAGGACTGTCTGGCAGGTTTTCTACAGTTGGATGCCCTTCCTAACACCAACCACGTTTACAGTGTGAGTCTGGGAGGTTTTTACCGTGTTGCCTACACGGCCACATTACAGCGTGGACTGTGTGTTTTTTTGTCGTGACACCTACACAATCTCATTTGTTTCGGCCTGGATGGTGTGGCACCAACATAACTTTACATAGAAGGGGGCGGTGTGGATGGGGTGGTGGTGGTGGGACGGGGGTGTATTTTGTTCTTACATAAAATTATTATTATGGAGGGTTTTAAGATAAATATAAACATATACACATTTGAATAAACATTTCTGTTTAATTGAGCTAAGTCTGGTTTGAGGAGGTTTAGTATAAAAAAAGGCTAAATTGTGTGTGTGTGTGTATATATATATATATATATATATATACACATATACACACATATATATACACCCATGCACATATCTATAGGATAGTTTATTAAATGAATTGTGGCTGTAGTATATATATATATATATATATATATATATATATATATTAAAATAACAGATAAAAGTTTAAGCAAAGAATCGCTGCTTTCACCCTTAACGGGATCTTCTGAAACTGTTTCAGAAGATCCCGTTAAGGGTGAAAGCAGCGATTCTTTGCTAAACTTTTATCTGTTATTTTAATAAATATTTGCTCTACGGTTCTTATATATTTGATATATATTTATCCTTATCGAGCCCTCTTTGGATTTTAGGCTTCACATTTATTATTATTACTGTATCTATATCTATAGAGAGAGATGAACCCGACCGTGACACCATGAGGTTTTGGTCCATATCTCTCTCTCTATATACCCACTCTACACCTCATCATGCATTGAGTACACCCATGATTTGTGGTCACTCTAATCTCAGCACCACAGACTTTCTCTCTTTCTCTCTCCACACACACACATATATATATATATATATATATATATGACAAACCATCCCATTCCTTATACAGGTTGGACCTTAATAAATCTGGCAGCATTGATTTGGGACGGAGATTTGAATATGGCGGTCATTAGTTTGTAAGACTACCACTTGGCCAGCTGTGGCAGCACCATCGCTATATATTATTTACGCCCATCACAGTTTATTTACACTTGTTGATAGATGCTACTACAGAGGTTGAGATGTGTTACCTTTGTTTAGTTTTACTGTTATTTTACATTTAACATTTTACATTTACTTTCGTTACCATATTTATAACAACGCTACCGTTTATTTGGGGTGGGGTTTAAGCAATGTCGGATTTACCATTGTGCTTAGCTGTGTTTAAGCACAGGGCCTCGTTGGCCAGGGAGTGGGGGTCCATCTTTCAGCTCCCCAAAATGTTTACGATGAATTTTTCAAATATTTGGGGCCTCATTTGTTTTAAATCTAGCAGTGTATATACTATACATGTATATTATTATTTTGGCGATATCGGTAGAGAGTTGGACGCCATCCTTTGCAACATAGAGTTACGGCCCTTTACGGTCTGAGTTCAAATCCCACCGAGGTTAACTTTGCCTTTCATCCTTACGGGGGTCGATCAAATAAAGTACCAGTAAGAAAGAAATTATAAACACGACCATACTAACATATTTAGAGTTAATAGAAAACCAAAGAACAAGTATATTGAAACAAATTATTGGAGGGGCTTAAGCGCTAAAAGACTCTCAGAACAGGAAGGTGTGTCTAATGAAATATAATGTAATTGAATTCATTTATGAAGGATTTTAAAAGGATTTCATAAAATTCTTTCTTTTTTTAACCTGTATTGACACACGGCATTTCTTGATCATTTTAAAACCTGGTAGATCCCATGTCATTCCTAGGTCTAAACACACCAGATTTCTTCCAGAGAAAGATAGGGAGTGAGACAAAGAAAGTAAGAAAGAGATATAGAGGAAGAATCAATCCCAGTACTTGACTGCTACTTTTTTTGTTTGTTATCCACCTCGAAAGAATGAAAGAAAAAGTTAGCTCCGGTGGGATTTGAACTTAGAGAGTAAGGCATTCTATCTGACATTCGGCTACCAATTCGTTGCCGACTAAAATTATTAGTTACTTCATTATTCAGATGATATTACAGTGCAAAGCATATAAATAAATTTACAGTAGAATAACATAACAAATATGTTTTAAATATATACATAGATAACATTATAAATTGCTCGCAATTCTTTCAGAAGGATATATTCTTTTAATGTTGCAATATCAAAGAAAATGTAAAGGAAGATATTCAAGGCAGAGAATTGACAGAATCGTTAGAGCATCGAAGTTCAACTTTGCTTTTCGTCTTTCTGGGGTTGATGAAATAATATAACAGTGAAACTCGTCTTGTTCCATGGTTACAAAGAATTAACATGTTTTTTTTAACAACAAAAGGTTCTTATATCAAATTGCGTTGACAGATTTTAATTTACATAGGAACCCTTTAAAACGGGTGCTCACGTTTCATAGAACCAGACACTGTTTGGGCGGGTTTTTATCAAATGTGTTAAATATACCCTTAAATAAGCAGCAAGTAGTTCAAGTGGTAGTAAGACATAAGTGTATAGCATTGACAGTGCCGGGTTTAGGATAAATGAGGCCCTGTACTAGTTAAGTTATGAGGCCCCTTACTTGGGCCCTGAAGGAGGTAAAACATTTTTTGGGGCAGGAAGATGCCCCCTCTCCCCTGGCCACCTAAGCACATGGTAAATCTAGCACTGAGCACTGACAGTTATAAAAGGTTTCGGTACTCAAGGAAAAGTACAAGATTATGGTATACTGGGGAGAGTAAGGTGTGCAGAATATAGTACCAGTAATACAGTATGGCGGCGAATTGGTAGAGTCGTTGGATAGAGTGCTTTGTGGTATTCGTTACGACTCTGAGTTCAAATCCAGCCGAGGTCAACTTTGCCTTTCATTCATTCAAGGTCTATAAACATTTTCTTCCTCTATTATCTCTTCCTCGCTTCTTTTCTCTCTCTCATCCTTCTCTCGAAGAAATCTACTGTATTTAGACCCGGGGAGGAGATGGGCTCTCCCGGGTTTATACAATGCCCTAGAAACGTTGTATGTCAATACGACACTCCTCCGCCTCCAACATGCAATACAGCATTTTGCCGTACGCTTCACTGATTTCGGCAAATCCGCGGTAAATGTTTACAATTACACACGTCTCGCGTAGGCTTATAGAGAAGATACTTGTTCAAGATGTCAGGCAATAGAATCGAACCCGTGACATCATCATTGAGAAATGAACTTCTTAACCACTCAGCCATAGTCATCATCACATTCTTCTCAACTGGAACATGTTGACACTAACATATATGTATGTGTTGCCTGTGTGGTGTGTCCATGCCTCTGTGTGGTGTGTATGTACCTGTCTGAGGATGTGTGTACCTGTGTGGTGTTTGTGTGTGTTCTTATGTGTCAGTATGCCTCTGTGTATGTATATGTGCGCGCGCACCTGTGTGTGTGGCTGTGTACCTTTGTGTGTGTGTGTGTGTGTGTGTGTGTGTGTAAACATTGCCGCAGTGAAATACCTGTTCAACAACAAACAACGAAGTTTTCTAATTAAGGAAATAATGAAAATAATGATAAAATAATGAGAGTGAATCTTACCTTGCAAACAGGTCTCCCGGTAAACACAATCACAGCCGTATCCATTATCCGTTTGAATACAAATACAACCTTTGTCACAGACCGAAGCATTTTTACATGCTGGTTTAACAGCGAAGTCATCATCGATCGCACTGACAAGTTTGGCACGAACAGGAATACAAGAACAATTTCCATAGATCACATTCCGAATTAAACCCTTAAAACGTGTGGAAGATTTTGCTTCTGGGTTGGAGACTTTACTGTTGTCAAGCCCTAACAACATGCCTCCGAAGTACACGTAATTATGGATGTTTTCAGAACCGAATATGAAATCCGTTCCCTCGAATCGCATCTGTTTCGTGATTTTATCAACCGTGAAAGTAGTTATTTCGTTGTTTCGTTTCACAGTCACACTGTGCCACTGATCGTTATCAAAATCTCCCGCGATTTTCAATGTTTTGGCCACATCAGGACGATTTGAAATCTTAATCGTCAATGATATAATTCCATCGTTTAGATCGATCTGAAAGAAGTCCATTACACCATTGTCATCTGTGTACACGAGAAGAGAGGACTTTTGTTCGGTTTTGAAACTAAAAGAGAGACTGGAATTTAAACAGACATTCCATAATGAAAATTGGGCATAAGATCTTTGTGTGCCCGCTAAATAAACACTAAAAACTGACGGACAAATGCATAGAAATGCCAGTCCGACCAGTGTCAATCGAGTCATTTGATTAGCCATTATAGGGCTTTTATTTTTTCTACTGTAGCTCCTTGTTTAAACGGCTACCCACATTAAAGCTGTGACCATATACAAACTTAATCAAAACATATTCAGATCTATAAATGTTCGCCCCACGATTGTGGGGTCGATAAAAATATAAAACAAATATATGGTACCAACAATACTAGGATGTGTGGATGTTATTGGTTGTATGTAATAATCCTTTTTATAATAGGTTTTCCTTTTTAAAAAAAATGTTATGATAGACTGGAAATATCCAAGTTTGTTTCAGTAGTAAAACACTCCTGTGTTCCTGCAGATTATCCGTTTATAAATATGAGTATTGATATCTGAAATAAAGAAATTCAAAGACTCAATAAATAACGTATTATTGATTGATTTATCCGAGAAATAAAAACAACCGAGAACTTATATATATATATATATATATATATATATATATGTATGTAAAAGGTAAACAGAAATAACAACACAATCGGTACAGTATATGGAAGGTATATATTAGGTTAACGCTTGATATAGCAGGAAGAAGGTCTTAACGTTTCGGACGCTAATCCTTCACCAGAAGAAAGAATGAGAAATAAGATAGATTGAGGGGACGGGCGGGATGGAATTGGAAAAAATGTCTTTAGATAAAAATAACAGATTCATTCATGTTGACATCTCTTAAATCCGTTGCTTTACTTGATATATATATATATATATATATATATATATATATATATTGGAAAATGTGTGAGATCCTTGGTACAGTTAAGTATATTTGAAAAAAAGGAAAAGAATGACTTCACTTGTAGTGTTAAAAGATTTTTGATTTAATTTTATAATATTATAATATCATGAGTTGGTAGATCCAGTTATATATATATATATATATATATATAGTATAAGAATAAAGGAACAAAGAATCAGTGTTGAATCATAACATATTACATATGTTTCACTGTCAATCAGCTCGAGGAACGATCTATTATTGATCGAACCTGATTCTGGAATCGAAAGATCCTCAGATATGCTTCAATATTTAAGCTCGTCTCGGATGTTGACTATATATATATATATATATATATTATAAAAAAAACGAAAAATCAGTGGTGCATACAGAAGCACCGTAGCTACCACTATACACAAAAAAAAAAAAAAATATATATATATATATATATATATATATATATATATATGAGTCAAAGATGTATTATTCACACGAATTTCAGCAGGCCAAACACCTCGAGAGGATAGAATGTTACTCAAGTAGAAAAATACTTTAAATATCTTTCATACATATTATATATATATATACATACTTTAATATGTATACATAATATTATATATATATATATATATACATACATGTGTGTATATATATATATATATATATATATATACTTACATATGAATACATATTATATATTTATCTATTTATACATACACATACTTACATATGTATACATAATATTATATATCTATCTATACATATATATATACACATACATATGTATACATAATATTATATATCTCTCTCTATATATAATATATATATATATATATATATATATATATATATATATATATATATATCTGTCTCTCTCTCTCTCTCTCTCTCTCTATATATATATATATATAATGTGTGTGTTTGTATAGGTATATACCGTTTGTATTTATATTTAGCGGTTAATATGCGTTAATTTATAAGTTTTTTAAGGTGAATTTTACCGATCTCATATAATAATATTATTTCATTGTAACATTGTCTCTTTGTGTG
>CAXHJY010001403.1:7500-10000 GCA_964016885.1 Eledone cirrhosa
TTGGTGGGGTTGCCAGTTTAGTCGCCAACGACCCGACCATGAGACAGGTTGTACTGGGATACATGTTACCAGTAGCACCAACTGGTGACCTGACATGAGAAGCGGCGGCCTACCGCATGCCGTCTTCTTCAACCAGCCCTGACGCCGCCGGTGACGACGCGTCACGTTCTCGTCACATACATACATACATACATACATACATACATACATATGTAAGTGTAAATATGTGTATACACACGTACATTTATATATATATATATAGATTGAGAGGTGCGAAGCTGGGTGGTTACTTATAACGAGTATTAGAAAATAAAGGGACACCAACAAGTGATGGACATTACACATACATACATACATACATATACATACACACATATATATATATATATATATACATATATATTAAATAATTGTTTCTACGTTAGGCACAAGGCCAACAATTAACCAGTACATTACTGGTACTTTATTTTATCGGCCCCGTAAGGATGAAAGGCAAAGTTAACCTCGGCGGGATTTGAACTCAGAATGGCAAGGGCCGTAACTCTATGCGCCAAAGTATGACATCCGACACTCTACCAATACATATATATTAAATAATGGTAGTTAAGACGGGATTAATAAACCATCACTTTTTATTGCTTGATATATATTTTTGTTACATTGTTATTTGAAAGAAAGACAAAACAAAGAAAAGGAAGAAAAAGAAGAAAAAGAAAAAGAAGAAATGCATGGGACAAAACTTCTTTTTCTTCCTTTTCTTTGTTTTGTCTTTCTTTCTTTCTTATTTCCCTCTTTTCTCTCTCTCTTTCTTTCTCTCTGTATTTTCACTGCTAGCGTAAACCTCTTCAAATGAAGTTGATGTTTATTACGGTATGTTGAATATATTTATCTATAAAACTGTTTATATTGTATTTTGTCTGATGAAGGCATAGCATATTGTTAATATGATATCCCCGAAATATATATAATGAAATAAATATGGTTTTATAAATATAGTTTTCCATTTATTTAATATTGTAAATATACTCCAAATATTTGTCGAGTGCTTTTATATCAGTTATAAATATTTACTAGTTGTAACCCAACAATTTTAAATATAACTTTACATGTATATATATATATATATATGTATATATATATATATATATATGTATATATATATATATATATATGTATATATATATATATATATATATATTGGTAAACGGAATAGAAAATGCTGACAAATTGTTCACAGTTGAAAAATGGTTTAATTAGGAATAAAAGAGTATTAGTGATTGTATGGGTTAGTATTCAGTTGTGGTTTTAAGTTTTTAAGTTTTTACCGGTTGCGCATTTCTAAATGCTTTTCAAAAATAATTTTGAGATAGAGTGATAATAAAAATTATCAATCTTACTAGTGCAGAACCAACACCCAACCTTATC
The DNA here is from genome assembly GCA_964016885.1 of Eledone cirrhosa. Lineage (NCBI taxonomy): Eukaryota > Metazoa > Mollusca > Cephalopoda > Octopoda > Eledonidae > Eledone > Eledone cirrhosa. The sequence continues at coordinate 8,926 of CAXHJY010001403.1, forward strand.
AACTTACTCTCCAAAGGTCTTAAATTCACACCGACCCCACTACGTCCTAACTACTATGAAATGAAGGAAGACATCACAGACTTCTGTAGAAAGTTACGACTTAGTGAACAACTATTCGACCAGTACAATGAGGATGAATCATTAGCCAGAAATAGAAGCAATTACACCCCTTCAAAAGGTAGAAATAAAATCCTGGACGAATTCTGTGAACACATCACAAACTTCCCTTACCAACACTTGCACAGACAAAAACACAAGCCAAACCTCAACAAGAAAGAATGGGAAGAATTAAATAGATTAAAAACCGACAGAACCATTACAATTAAAGAGGCTGATAAAGGGAGTACAGTAGTCCTAATGGAGACAGAATTCTATATCAACTTAGCGCTCTCCACCTTGGAAAACGAAACATACTACGAAAAGGCTGAACACTACAATCAACAGAAAATTATGAGAAACCTAAAAACTCTAATCAACCAATACAAAGAAGGACTCACTAACAAGGAATTCAGCTTCATCACAGACTTCACAAGTAAATCCAGCCCTTTTCTACGGTATCCCTAAAGTACATAAAAGCGAATCAATCAGTAAGGCATGCAAGGAAGCCACAGACATAGTCATCAGTGTCCCCTCACCCAATGATCTCAAATTAAGACCTATAATAGCAGGCCCCGCTTGCGAAACGCACCGTCTTAGCAACTTCATTGATACCCTTCTCAAACCCTTCCTCAAGCACATCAAAAGCTATATAAGGGACGACCTAGATATGCTCAATCACCTCCCCAATATGCCACTTTCTGAACAAATCCTACTAGTGACGTTCGATGTAGTCAACCTATACTCCAACATCCCCCACAACCTAGGAATAGAAGCTATCCAATTCTGGCTGGATAACTTCCACAATGAACTCCCACAACGCATCAAAAAAGAATTCGTGATAGAGGGACTCAAATTTATCTTGGAGAACAATTACTTCATTTTCAATAACAAACCCTACAGGCAGAAATCTGGGACCGCTATGGGAACGAAAACAGCCCCTACGTATGCCAACCTAGTCATGGGATACCTGGAAATC
>CAXHJY010001403.1:22500-27500 GCA_964016885.1 Eledone cirrhosa
TAAGAATAATTGTTTCTACTTTAGGCACCAGGCCAGCAAATTAACCAGTACATTACTGGCACTAAGAATAATGTAAACAAATTTGTTGAACGAAAATGTCCGAGGTTATTAAAATCGTAAAGGTAATAATTGTTTCTACTATTGGCACAAGGCCAGCAATTAACCAGTACATTACTGGTACTTTATTTTATCGACCCCGTAAGAATGAAAGGCAAAGTTAATCTCGGCGGGATTTGAACTCAGAATGGCAAGGGCCGTAACTCTATACGTCAAAGCATGGCGTCCGACCCTCTACCGATACTGCCAAGCCAGTAACAATAATAGTTAAGATTTAAGCCAGTACATATACAATATATATGTATACATACACACAACTATATACGTACATACACGTACATCTGCGAAAACGTACTCCATTCATACATATACATGCATATATACATAAACTCGTGCACACGTTTACTAGACTCATATATACACATACCTGCTCACATACGATCTTGTACGCCTAAATACACATACATATATGTGTGTATACATATAATTATATATACATATATAAATATACACACATATGTACATACATATGCACAAACACACATACCTATACATAAATACACATATGTTCAACATATACACATATATATGCAGCACAGGCCTGAAATCGTACACCAAAAGCGTGAACCTTCGTGAAAATTGTCAACCATTGGACTCAATCATTACCTTAAAATCACGGTTGATAGGATGATAAAATGATACCTTTGTTATTTCAATATAATTGTTATTATTAATACAATACAATGTACACGTATACTAAATTGTTTTTAATGCTTTGGTGCATGAATTACCGACGACCCTCCCTGCCATGAAACTTTAAATGCTCGCTCTCATACTCAAGCACGCAAACGGATATCTGTGAATATACAACCGCATAGTTGCCCTACCAATCACACCACAATACAGGCATACGCTCCTCCACAAAAGTAGGGCTGATGGCTATATATATATATATATACCTTCTCAATTCAGATACCACAACAAAGTAATGTTGGATCATTAGTCGAACATCCACACCATTAGACCATGCACCTTCACTTAAAGATAAATGAACAACTGTTATATTAAAGAGGTTTGGAGATCAATCAATGTAATCGTCAATTAACTACACGAATCCTCTTGACATTGTCCTTCTGGGAATAACACAAATATAAGCAGAATAATGTCTAACGACATCATTTGATAAGATGAATGATGATTGAGATTTAATGAGGAAATAGAGAAATTCTGTCAACATTTTGTTTATATATTCACATGAATTGGCAGTATGAGTAGAGTGTCAGGCACCATGCTCTGCAGCATTGAGTTACCTTCTGAGTTCAAATCCTGTCGAGGTTAGCTTTGACTTTCATCCTTATGTGGTCGATAATATAAAGCACCAGTAATGCACTGTGGTCGATAATATAAAGTACCAGTAATGTACTGGGTCTATTTATTGATTTAACGCCCCTCCTTCAAATTGCTGGCATTCTGCTTAAAGTAGAAACAATTAGCCCATCTCCCTTATCATCCTCCGAGGGAACGCCTTCTCCATTCTGTCCCCCCCCCCCGGGGCTGTGGAGAGGCCAGCAGGTGGAACCCCATTTGCTCACCATACAGAGAGATGGGGAGGGCGAGAGAGGCGGTGACGGTGGGAGTTCGCTCTTACACGTTGGGATCATATCATTGTGGATGTGTTCATTATCTATATAGAAAATTATTTCCTCTGTCTTATTCGATTAGATTATGTCAGTGTGGACATTGGTATATTCTACGACCCCCTGGTAATATACATACAGTGTGGGGACATTGACATTCTACGACCCCCTCGTGATATATATACAGTGTGGGGACATTGACATTCTACGACCCCCTGGTGATATATATATACAGTGTGGGGACATTGACATATTCTACGACCCACTGTTGATATATATACAGTGTGGGGACATTGACATATTCTACGACCCCCTGGTAATATACATACAGTGTGGGGACATTGACATTCTACGACCCCCTGGTGATATATATACAGTGTGGGGACATTGACATATTCTACGACCCACTGGTAATATATATACAGTGTGGGGACATTGACATTCTACGACCCCCTGGTGATATATATATACAGTGTGGGGACATTGACATATTCTACGACCCACTGTTGATATATATACAGTGTGGGGACATTGACATATTCTACGAGCCCCTGGTAATATACATACAGTGTGGGGACATTGACATTCTACGACCCCCTGGTGATATATATACAGTGTGGGGACATTGACATATTCTACGACCCACTGGTAATATATATACAGTGTGGGGACATTGACATTCTACGACCCCCTGGTGATATATATATACAGTGTGGGGACATTGACATATTCTACGACCCACTGTTGATATATATACAGTGTGGGGACATTGACATATTCTACGACCCACTGGTGATATATACACAGTGTGGGGACATTGACATTCTACGACCCCCTGGTGATATATATACAGTGTGGGGACATTGACATATTCTACGACCCACTGGTAATATATACACAGTGTGGGGACATTGACATTCTACGACCCCCTGGTAATATATATACAGTGTGGGGACATTGACATTCTACGACCCCTTGGTAATATATATACAGTGTGGGGACATTGACATATTCTACGACCCCCTGGTAATATATACACAGTGTGGGGACATTGACATTCTACGACCCCCTGGTAATATATATACAGTGTGGGGACATTGACATATTCTACGACCCCCTGGTAATATATACACAGTGTGGGGACATTGACATTCTACGACCCACTGGTAATATATACACAGTGTGGGGACATTGACATATTCTACGACTCCCTGGTGATATATATACAGTGTGGGGACATTGACATATTCTACGACCCCCTGGTGATATATATACAGTGTGGGGACATTGACATATTCTACGACCCACTGGTGATATATACACAGTGTGGGGACATTGACATTCTACGACCCCCTGGTAATATACATACAGTGTGGGGACATTGACATTCTACGACCCCCTGGTGATATATACACAGTGTGGGGACATTGACATATTCTACGACCCCCTGGTGATATATATACAGTGTGGGAACATTGACATATTCTACGACCGCCTGGTGATATATATACAGTGTGGGGACATTGACATATTCTACGACCCCCTGGTAATATATACACAGTGTGGAGACATTGACATTCTACGACCCACTGGTAATATATACACAGTGTGGGGACATTGACATATTCTACGGCCCCCTGGTGATATATATACAGTGTGGGGACATTGACATATTCTACGACCCACTGGTAATATATACACAGTGTGGGGACATTGACATTCTACGACCCCCTGGTAATATATATACAGTGTGGGGACATTGACATTCTACGACCCCCTGGTAATATATATACAGTGTGGGGACATTGACATATTCTACGACCCCCTGGTAATATATACACAGTGTGGGGACATTGACATTCTACGACCCCCTGGTAATATATATACAGTGTGGGGACATTGACATTCTATGACCCCCTGGTAATATATATATACAGTGTGGGGACATTGACATATTCTACGACCCCCTGGTAATATATACACAGTGTGGGGACATTGACATATTCTACGACCCCCTGGTGATATATATACAGTGTGGGGACATTGACATATTCCACGAGCCCCTGGTGATATATATACAGTGTGGGGACATTGACATATTCTACGACCCCCTGGTGATATATATACAGTGTGGGGACATTGACATATTCTACGACCCACTGGTGATATATACACAGTGTGGGGACATTGACATTCTACGACCCCCTGGTAATATACATACAGTGTGGGGACATTGACATTCTACGACCCCCTGGTGATATATACACAGTGTGGGGACATCGACATATTCTACGACCCCCTGGTGATATATATACAGTGTGGGGACATTGACATATTCTACGACCCCCTGGTGATATATATACAGTGTGGGGACATTGACATATTCCACGACCCCCTGGTAATATATACACAGTGTGAGGACATTGACATTCTACGACCCCCTGGTGATATATATACAGTGTGGGGACATTGACATATTCTACGACCCCCTGGTAATATATACACAGTGTGGGGACATTGACATTCTACGACCCACTGGTAATATATACACAGTGTGGGGATATTGACATATTCTACGACCCCCTGGTGATATATATACAGTGTGGGGACATTGACATATTCTACGACCCCCTGGTGATATATATACAGTGTGGGGACATTGACATTCTACGACCCACTGGTGATATATACAGTGTGGGGACATCGACATATTCTACGACCCCATGGTGATATATATACAGTGTGGGGACATTGACATATTCTACGACCCCCTGGTGATATATATACACAGAGTGTGAAAGGATAGGGTCACATTTTACCCTGAACCGGCTGATACATACACATTGCGTGTGGTTACTGGGATACACGTTTTACCCCAGCCTACTGTGACAGATTTTGGAGGGCGGGGCACCATGTCTCTATCCTTGTAAAACAAAATCCAATGGAGGAATGGCAAGGGTGTTAGAAAGATAGATTGAAACTATTAGAATTGCTGACGACAACAGCAACAACATCACCCCCACCCCCACCACCACCATCACCACCACCATCACCACCACTAACACCAACAACAAAAAACACGCCAACAAATACAGCATCAATATCACCACCACCACTACCACCACCATCACCACCACCACTACCTTCACCACTACCACCACCACTACCACCACCATCACCACCACCACCACCACCACTACCCACAACAAAAGCTACACCACCATCACCACCACCACCACTACCACCAACCAAAGCTACACCCCAGCACCACCCACCACGATAATTTACCATCACCGTCACCACCAC
>CAXHJY010001403.1:42500-50000 GCA_964016885.1 Eledone cirrhosa
TTTTATCATTGATAATTTTTTCGTTTTAATATTAATTGTTTTTTGTAGTTGTTTATATTAAAAATCTTACTGTAATATTTACTTAAACGAAGGCAGACATCTAAACTTATAGATTAATCTTGAGCGAAGGACTAGATAAATCTCTCTCTCTCTCTCTCTCTCTCAACGAAGAATGATAACATTTCAAGCAAAGAGTTTAATTAGGTAATGACTTACAAATTTGTTTCAGTATATCTTTAATATAATATTATTAACTAATTATTATAATTAGCGCTTCAGGCTTTGTCTATATACTGAAACAAATTTGTAAGTCATTACCTAATTAAACTCTTTGCTTGAAATTTTATCACTCTTCGTTTTGAATTTCTCCTAAGTATTCAATACTCTGTTGAGAAATACATTTTACATAAACAGTCTTTGTACCATTTATACGGTATTAATTACTTATATTTATATATATATATATATATATAGCGTATGATTAGAACTGTGTTTATTATTAATATTTGGTGAATTGGCAGTATCGGTAGAGGGTTGGACGCCATGCTTTGACGCATAGAGTTACGGCCCTTGCCATTCTGAGTTCAAATCCCGCCAAGGTTAACTTTGCCTTTCATCCTTATGGGGTCGATAAAATAAAGTACCAGTAATGTACTGGATAATTGCTGGCCTTGTGCCAAAAGTAGAAACAATTATTAATATTTTAATGGATTTAATGAAAAATTTTAGGTGTTCATATATATATTCTAAAAATGCGCGAAATCGTGAATCCGCGATAGTTGAACCGCCAAGTAGCGAGGTATCACTGTATATATGTTTAAATATATAGTGTAGCTGTGATGTATCTCGCGAGTGAATCGAGACCTGTCACTGATTTTGGTGTCCCCACTGCCGATGTGAATGAGCAACGCTGCACTTGTGAATTGGGTCTTGATGTTGCAGGCAGTTCATATACTTACAATGATGCGGTCCCACAAGCTTGTTCACATTCCTGTGCTAATAATCTAGATGGGCGTATTAAATTGGATGTGAAAGCAGCTTACCGGATGCGGAATCGGGAGAAGTTGAGACAAAAACAGGCCGATTATAGAGCTGTGAATTTTGCTAAATTAACACAAAAACAGGCCAAGTATAGATGTTCAAAACGGTATGAGTTGGCAAACAAGCAGGCCAAGTATAGATCTGCAAATTCAGCTATTATATCTCAAAAGCAAGCCGAGCGTAGAGCTTCTAAACGTACCGAGTTGGCTAAAGAGCAGACCAAGTACAGATCTGCAAATATCTTATTGCACAAACAATAATTCTGCACAAATGTTGCTCCATTATTTTGGCAGTATTGGTAGAGGGTCGGATGCCATGCTTTCCAGCATAGTTACGTCCCTTTACGATCTGAGTTCAAATCCTGCCGAGGTTGACTTTGCCTTTCATCCTTACGGGGTAGATAAAATAAAGTACCAGTAATGCACTGGGTAATTGCTGGCCTTGTGCCTAAAGTAGAAACAATTATTAGATCTAATGTTGCAACGATACAGTTAAATGTTGTCTGTGTATTTAAAAAAAGATTTGCTTATAATCTTTTCAAATTTCATTACGCCAATGATTCAAGCTCAAATTGACATTATCTAAAAAATTGTACAAACAGCGGTGGATTAGCAGTAGTGAACAGATAAATCAGTCAATTTATTAAGATTGACTTGGCATCAATCAGCAAGACCTTCATTAGCTGCTCTCCAGCCATCTATTTAAAGCTGTATACATCTATGGTACGAATACACTTGGAGTTTGCGTCATCAGTCTGGAACCCCTATCTTGCTCAGAACATTGACCTCCTGGAAACTGTTCAGAGACATGCAACCAAGCGCATACCCTCCATCAGACACCTACCATACCCTGAATATTTTGCTTCCCTCTGGCAATGGACTTGGTAAACACCCACAAAGTTATTAACCATCCGACCAACAACAACCCCGAACACCTTTTTGATCTCCATGTGTTTAACACGTGGACATGCCTACAAAGTCAGAAAACAACACAGCTCCCATGACTTTAGGAAATATTTCTTCATGCTCAGAGTTGCTGAAGGATGGAACAAACTTCCTGCATCAGTTGTTAGCTGATGACACACTGCATCCTTTAAAACCATCATACATTCCGAAATACACCAAAACTACACCTGATGTCCCCCTTCCATACACATGCACATATGTGTATATCATGACTCATGCACTGTTCTTTTTTCCTGACGTTTTTATATTACCCTATGTATTATATATGCACTTTTGATGAGTTGTAGTGCACCTCAGCATTGTACACAATATTTTCATTATTATTATCATTATTATTATTACACTCATTGATCCATTTTGCACTAACTCTGCATCAAGCACCCTCACCTAAATATTAACCAATCAAGGATCCAATACAGCTATCTGTTGGATGAGTATTGTATAGTGCCAAAAACGAAACCAATCAGTTTAGCAGAAAGTTTCCAGACAAGAAACACGCATATTTTGCTATCCTCAAACACGTTTACACATGGCATGAAATATAACTAATCCGAGATGGCTAGGTTTCATCTTCTAATTGGATATACGAAATCCATTATGTCTTGACAACAACATGAGGTAACATTATGTTATTCACAGACACACTTTGTACACTGTTCCATATCAGAATGTATTTCCTTCGTCACATTCACAAACAGTATTGAAAATATGTTCTTCGGCAAATAAAAATGTTTTGTTCATAATATTTCAACTAGCGATTGCTCTACTCCACGCACGACCACCATAAATTAATGACCAGCTCAACACAAGTATTGGTAGAGCGTCAGACACCATGCTTTGCAGTATTGTTATGGTCCTTTGCATTCTAAGTTCAAATCCTGCCGAGGTTAACTTCGACTTTCATACTTACTAATTCGATAAAATAAAGTACCAGTAATGGACTGCCGTAATGGATTTGTGCCGAAAAATAGAAACACTATTAATGTGCAATAAGAGCAAAATATAACGACATTGCTCAATTATTTTATCTAATGTTGTAATAACACAAGGAAATGTTGTTTGTGTATTTTTTTTTATATTTGCTCATAGGCTTTTACAATTTCGCTCAGCCAACAAATATTAAAAAGTGAGTTGCTTAAGATAACAATTTAATCACAAATTGTTGCTATCTTTTAATACACTCCAACAAGTCATCAAATTATGTACAATAAAAACAAATCTTATTAATTTGCTCAGGGAATATAAAGAAAATGTATATACACTGATAATTGCAATTGTATGTAAATATTTTGTTTTTGTATTGTTTATTTTATGTTTTCTATTATGTATAATATATTGATTTAATATTGATTGTTTTTTGTAGTTGTTTATATTAAAAGTCTGAAAATATTTTTATACATCTTACACTAATATTTATAAGATAATTTATAATAACAATTACATAATCTAATTACATTACAACGATAATTTATTATTAATATATATCCTGTTTAACTAGAGTTATTACAAGCGTTGCCTTAAAAAAATATTAAACTAGACATGAAAAATGCGCAAGCTCAAAAGTGCCACAGAATGTTATAATAAACCTTCAAAAGTGTGGGACTAGAGTTGTTGCTAAAAAATATTGTAATCATTATATATCGTACATTCTGTGGCATCCTTTATAAAAATAGCTTAAACCAACGAAGCCTTTATTTTTACGCTATTTCACTTAGTTAATTCTTAGAGTGTAACATATAAAAATAAATACATCTATGTTTAATGTAATAACAGCTATAAATAATTACGTAATATTATTATCATATACTCATAGTAACAAAATAATTGTGTTGAAAATTAATATGATGCTTATATGAACGATCAAATCTATAATGATAATTTCTTAAATATACTAATAGTAAAATAATTTAGTTATCTATTGTTACATTTTCATAGAACTATAATATTAACAATCGTATTGCATTATCAAATTTTTATCACTACAAACTTTCATATTGGAATTACCTTAAGCCACTTATTATTACTTCGCTTTCGTACTTTTACAGCTGTAGATATTGCGCTGTATCTTATATCTAATATCAATATTTCATGGTAATTTGCATGCAGTGTAAAATAGGTTTATTAATAACTTTAATATGAAATGTATTATACAGGGCTGCGGAGTCGGCCAAAAATTGACTGGCTCCAACTCAGGATCCGATACTCCATTATTTCCTAAATTTCAGCTCCGCAGCTCTGTTATTATATTAATTAATTTATTTTATAGTTGTAAATCATATTTTTATATGTTACACTCTAAGAATTAACTAAGTGAAATAGCGTAAAAATAAAGGCTTCGTTGGTTTAAGCTATTTTTATAAAGGATGCCACAGAATGTACGATATATAATGATTACAATATTTTTTAGCAACAACTCTAGTCCCACACTTTTGAAGGTTTATTATAACATTCTGTGGCACTTTTGAGCTTGCGCATTTTTCATGTCTTACATATATGTATATATATATACATATATGTATATATATATATACATATATGTATATATATATATATATATATGTATATATATATATATATATGTATATATATATATATATATATATATATATATATATATATATATATATATATATATATATATGTATATATATAATGTAGGAGGTGAGTTTTATTGTAGTACAATAAAGCAATGCAGATATCGGATAAGAAGCACTCTACAGTTTGTAGGACTGGAGTATACATAATATATATTATATAATATATATTATATAATATATATTATGTATATATATATATATATATGTGTATATATATATATATATATGTATATGTATATATATATATATACATATATATATGTATATATATATATGTATATATATATATGTATATATATATATGTATATATATATAAATATATGTATATATATATATAAATATATGTATATATATATATAAATATTTGTATATATATGTATATATATATATATATATATACATATATTTATATATATATACATATATTTATATATATATACATATATTTATATATATATACATATATGTATATATATATACATATATGTATATATATATATATATATATATATATATATATATATATATATATATATATATGATAATAATGGAGCTGCGGCGTTGCAAATGGGTTACATATGAAAAAGTAAGTCCTTCGTCAGTGGCCTTCCAACCGTCCTAGGCATTTCATCACTTTAAAGGCCATATGCCTCAGGTTGGTGCGAACAACGGCTAAAAAAAGTCGTTGGGAGACGTAAATAAAGGGGACGCTAGGGTGAACAAACAAAATGGTTTAAGCAACAGAAAGTGAGAAGAAAGATACCTATATATATATATAAATACATATATATATATATTCATTAGTTAAGCAAAACAAAACCACAAAGCAAAACAAAACAAAACCACATATACACATATATGTATATATATATATACATATATGTATATATATATATACATATATGTATATATATATACATATATGTATATATATATATACATATATGTATATATATATATATATATATATATATATGTATATATATATATATATATGTATATATATGTATATATATAATGTAGGAGGTGAGTTTTATTGTAGTACAATAAAGCAATGCAGATATCGGATAAGAAGCACTCTACAGTTTGTAGGACTGGAGTATACATAATATATATTATATAATATATATTATGTATATATATATATATATGTATATATATATATATATATATATATATGTATATATATATATATATATATATGTATATGTATATATATGTATATATATATATGTGTATATATACGTATATACACATATACAAAAAAAATCAACAAGCTGAAATACTGTCAGCAGCAACACATCAACTTGACTGCCATTTCATCACTAGAGATTAAAAAACATAACCTCCAAAACAACATAATGTCCCTCATCAACAATCAGAGAAGAGCTGAAGAGGCCTGGGCCATTGAGAAGATCAAACTCAATCCCAAAGTGTTCTTTTCATTTGCAAAAAAACACAAAATCACTGGCTCTACTGTTGGCCCTCTAATTGATGAAAATGGCACTCTTCAAGACAATGCTAAAACCTTGGGTGAGATACTGCAGAAACAATACTGCTCTGTTTTCAGCAATCCTGATATGGCCGATCTGGGCTGTATCGGCGATGTTACTCCCCATTACACCTTATCGGACATAACGTTTGGCGCCCCTGATGTCTTGGCGGCAATAAAGGAAATCAAGCATAATTCAGCAGTAGGTCCCGATAGGTTCCCTGCTTGTGTCTTGAAGGCGTGTCAACACCAACTTGCATCTCCTCTTGCCAATCTGTGGCGGAACTCACTGGATGCTGGATATGTGCCAGAAAACCTTCTATCCCAGTCTGTTGTCCCAGTTTTCAAAAAGGGAAACAAATCCCTTGCCGTGAATTACCGTCCAATCTCACTCACCTCTCATATCATTAAGGTATTTGAGCGAGTGGTGAGATCGCGAATGACCCACTTCCTTGAGAGTAACAATATGCTGAACTCCAACCAGCATGGATTCCGTAATGGAAGGGATTGCCTGACGCAGCTACTGCATCACTTTGATGACATTTTGAGAGCCTTGGGAGAGGGTTCCAACACTGATGTTATCTACCTTGATTTCAGCAAGGCCTTTGACAGGGTTGATCATAACATTCTACTGAGAAAGCTGTCCAATATTGGTGTCACTGGAAAGCTGCTGCAGTGGATCAAGAGCTTCCTGTCAAACAGAACCCAACATGTTGTAGTTGAGGGAGTCAAATCAAGCCCAGCCAAAGTCAGTAGTGGGGTCCCACAAGGCACTGTGTTGGGCCCACTTCTCTTCATCATCTATATTAATGACATCACTGACATCATCAAACACAGCAACATTAAAATTTTCGCTGATGATTCCAAGCTCCAAAAGGTCATCAATGGCGTGGATGACCGGATAAGCCTTCAGTCAGACCTACTGGCTGTTACCCAATGGGCAGAAAAGAACAACATGTTACTGAACGAAGACAAATTCGAACTGATCCACTTTGGAAAAGAGGATGCTCTGAAACTCCCGTACTCCCTTCCCTCCGGGGAAACTCTCGTGGCATCTAACAACATCAGAGACTTGGGAGTAACCGTGGACAGCAACATAAGCTGGACCACGCATATAAGCAGCAAAGTTGACATGGCCCGCAGAATGTGTTCCTGGATCCTCAGAACCTTCCAGTCGAGAGATTCCCGCACCATTATCCTTCTCTTCTCTACTTTCGCCCGACCACACCTTGAATACTGTTGTCCACTGTGGTCTCCCCACACGAAACAAAGTATCATGAAACTTGAAGCTCCTCAAAGGGCAATCACGAAAAAGATAGATGGCATGTCAGACCTTGACTACTGGGGTCGATTAGAAAACCTGAAACTTTACTCACTCCAACGTCGCCGTGAGCGTTATATTAT
>CAXHJY010001403.1:52500-55000 GCA_964016885.1 Eledone cirrhosa
CCGCCCATCTGTATATGGCATCCAGATCCTGCTGTAAGAGGGCAGCGTCAGCCGGGTTTTTGATTGCCTGTGCTACCTTAGTGTCATCAGCATAGCTAGTGAGGGATGTTGTTGCATGCACCACAGAGGGCATGTCCGAGAGAGCCACCAAAAACAGTAGTGGTCCCAGGACTGTCCCCTGAGGCACCCCACTTGTTATCGGTGTTTCCCTCGAGAGGGCCCCATTTGCTGCGACTGCCTGGCTTCTGTCCCTCAGGAAGCCATGCAGCCACTCACCTACTTTTCCAGTTATGCCGAGTCCGTGTAGTTTGTGACATATCATTCCGTGGTCGACCTTGTCAAAGGCCTTCGCAAAGTCAAGATATATCACGTCTACATGTGAGCTGTCTAGTAGCTGTCTCAGTACCCAGTCGTAGTGATGTAGCAGCTGTGTAAGGCAGCTTCTTCCTGGGCGGAAGCCATGTTGCGTGCTAGTCAGGCGGTCATTTTCTTCGAGGAAAGTGATTAGTTTCTTTCTGACGACTCGCTCCATGACCTTACTGATATGCGACGTCAGGGAGACTGGCCTATAGTTCTTGGCCTCCGCTCTACTACCTCCTTTATGGATAGGGCATATTGTGCCTTCTTTCAGCTCCCTGGGTAGTACACCGCTAGCCAAGGAGCTTCTGAAGAGCATCTTCAGTGGAGTTGCTAAGGCCCGCTTACATATTTTTAGGAGAACTGCTGGGAATCCATCAGGTCCAGCAGCCGAGTCTGTTCTAATTTCATCAATGGCGTACACCACATCCTCCTCCGTTATGTCTATGTGGTTGATGGTTGCCATTTCTTCATGTAGTGTTGTGGCATCAAAGAACTCCTCTGGATTCGTTATTTGCATGTGCCTCAGTGGACATGTGAACACACTTTTGTACTGTTCGTTCAGTATTTCACATATCTCTTGGGGATTTTCAGTTAATGAACCGTCCGTGTGGAAGAGTGGTCCAATCTTGCAGTGTACTGAGGCAGTTTCTTTTGCAAATTTAAAGAAGGCCTTAGGGTTTGTTTTAATGTTTTCTATGGCCCTGTTCTCTTTCCTTGCCCTCTCATTCTCATGTGAAAACTTGAGTGCAATCTCGGTGTCAAGTAGTGCACGTTTCAAATAGGATTCCTTCTTGTTTTGGTTTTGTTGACTATTCAACTGGTTTGAGAGTTTAGTTCTACGTCTCATAAGGATTTTCCTATCTCTGGGAATAAGATTTTTGTGTCTGTTTGCCTCTTTCTCCGGGACACACTTTTTGCATATGGTGTGTATCGTTGTCATGAAGTGTTGAAATTGTGTGTTAGTGTCTTGTGTGGCGATGTTTGCACTCCATGTTTGCTTCCGGATTTCACTCTTAATCTTCTTTCAGTCAGCCCGTAGAAGTTAAGGCTGGATAGCGTCCCGGAGCTTCTTGGTGGTTTTGTCTCTGTTGGTTCTCTTGGACCACATATCATTAGCTCTACCAAGTTATGATCCGAGAGAATTGTTGGTGTCACCTTTACATTGTGGATGAGCACTTCGTTGTTTGTAAAATAGAGGTCCAGGACATTTTCGCCTCTTGTTGGGAGGAGTATTGCTTGCTCCATGAACAGCCTGTGTGTGAGGGCCAGCAGGGATTCCGTCTGTCTCTGTTCTATTGACGTCATTCCAGGGAGGAGGTGGCCCTCAGGCCATTTGACCTTTGGTAGGTTGAAGTCTCCCAGCAGTAGGATGTTGAGACCCTGGTCCAGTTTGTCAAGGACCTCTTCTATCCTACTTAGGCTATCCTCAAATTTACCCTCATGACTGGGGGCATCGGGCGGCCGATATGTGACACATATTACCGTCTGTAGTTGCTTCATATGTATTATCAGTGTGTCACAGACTGAGTTTGAATGTGTCAACAGTACAATTGGTGTGACATCTTCACGGATATACAGAGCAACCCCACCATGAGTTCTCTCCTTCCTGTCCGAACGAAATACAGTATATTTCGGTATATGTATTTCTGCATCAGCTATACTGCTTGTCAGGTGCGTTTCGGTTAGTGCCATGCATAGTGCTTGATTGCTTATGGCTAAGTCTCCCAGGTAGGAAATTTTACTCATGTTGCTGAGTTTCACCAGGCCCCTGACATTCAGCAGCAGCACTGGTGTGACTTTTGGGGTGCCAGTAATGGCTGTCGGTATGACACCTGGTCTGGTGTCAGCGGCGGCGACTCTGGGTCCCTTAACTGCGGTGGTCTCGAGTGCTGGTGTGGATGACCCTGGCTCTGGAGACGATGCAGCCAGGTCAGCTGTCCCACAATCTTCTCTGCCATCACTATAAAATTTTCTGATCTGCTGCTGCCATCTGTATCTCGTCGGCATGTGCGTGCCTTCTCCTTGTTGGTGCAGCACGCGTGACATCAGCATACTTCTGGAGCGGCTTATTTCGGCTTAGGCTGGGGCATGTTGCGCGAGTATGATGGGCATAGTTCGTTTGAGACCTAGGGTGGGCGAA
>CAXHJY010001404.1:32500-177500 GCA_964016885.1 Eledone cirrhosa
TACTATTTGAACGTAAAATTGTGATTTATTATATCACATTATTACTGCCTTTCATCCTTACGGGGTCGATAAAATAAAGTACCAGTAATGCAATAAGTTATTTTTGGCCTTGTGCCAAAAAGTAGAAACAATTATTATTAGTAATATAAACATCACACATATACAATATCTGTGCCTGTGCTGTCTTAGTTCGTATGGCAAAAATTTCACCCGTGTAAGAAAAAGTTATTTCCCCATTCGTATCGAAATAAAGAAAAAACACAACTATGTTATATATATATATATATATATATATATATATATATATATATATATATATATATATATATATATATATATATTCTGCACCAATGTATGTTAGTCAACCGACTGCCTGTGTCTGCTTCAAGTTACTGAAATTGTTACATTAAGAACGAATTCTGACTGCAAACTAA
This sequence comes from Eledone cirrhosa, assembly GCA_964016885.1. Taxonomy (NCBI): domain Eukaryota; kingdom Metazoa; phylum Mollusca; class Cephalopoda; order Octopoda; family Eledonidae; genus Eledone; species Eledone cirrhosa. The sequence goes on from CAXHJY010001404.1 coordinate 32,935, forward strand.
CATCGTATTCTCAGCCAGTAATGCGTATTTTCACTTGAAAATCAGCTGTCTCATGTTAAGATTAGTTCCTCTTTTTCTCTTTCACCATCGCAGTACTACATCAAGCAGAAAACACCAGCATCCTTACACCCATTTCCTAACCACTTTTGCTTTCGTTTATGTTCGGGTTTACTACCTACCGTTGCTGTTGTTATTATAAAATTTAGAATTAGAAAAACAAACAAACAAAACTTGTCCGTCGGAAATAGAGAGAAGAAATTAATTAAAGACCCTCCTTTCCAAATGGAAAGATCGACGCGTTTTTAAATGATTTCTTTAAAAGTACATGTTAACTGTGATGTCTGTCAACAGTGTTATTTCGTAATGATTGTGTGTATGTTTGTGTGCGTACCTCTTTGTATGCCTGTGTGTATGTGTGTTTGTGACTGCGCTTATTTTGGTATGTGAATGCGTGCGCCTTTCTCTACCCCCACAAGAAGTTGCCTCGTTGAGGTGTATATATTCTCTCTGTCTCTCACTCAAATCATGGCTTGGTGGATTATATATAGCTGGTTAGTTGTATTTGGCTATTTATTTATTTATTTATTTATTTATTTATTTATTTATCCATCTCTCTCTCTCTCTCTCTTAGATATATATATATATATATATATATATATATATTATTGTTGTTATCATTTTTAGTGCTATTACAATCATCGTTATTATTGTTAGTTTTATTCATTATTGATCACTTCAACAACCGTATACACACACACACACACACACACATGGTGATCTGATTATCGGTGGTGGGTGTGCAGGTGCTCGCTTTCGGGAGATATATTTACTAAAATAAAACTGCTGTTAACTAGTACCTCACTTTGTGACCACTTTCTGTGTACTATTCTTGTCATGTCAGTATGTATGTATGTGTGTGTGTACACACACACACACACACATATATATTCCCTACATATTTACACTCCCAAATACGTACAGACATATATGCAGAGAGTTTCAGCGAGGTTACAAGCGCTGCCCCAGCTTGGCCACCGCCCACTGGTTCAAACAAAAACAAAATTGCCTATGTATGTGTGTGTGTGTATATATATATATATATATATATATATATATATATACATGTGACTACATGGCTATATAGACATGTTTGTGTATTCTATATATACATATGTGTGTGTGTGTGTGTGTGTGTGTGTGTGCGCGCGCGCACTCTCGTAATATATGTGCGTCTGTATATAGCTGTGTCATACGATTAATATTTCCTTTATTCATTTGGTTTCTAACAGGCACAGGTCCACACAACTTTGAGGTAGGGTGGTGTTATGCAGATTCTGTGTATGTATATGTATGTGTGTGTATATATTGGTGTCTGTTGTCTGAAAATATAGTCCTGCTCAATTAATAGTATGAAAAGGGCAAGTAATCTTTAGTATGCCGACATGCCCTCTGTAGATCTCTTTCATACTCCTCTCTCTCTCTACCCCTCCCCCTCTTTATATATATATATATATATATATATATATATATATATATATATATATATATATATATATATATATACACACACATATTTACTCATTTACTAGTACATATCTTATTGTATATGCGAGTGTGTGTGTATGTGAATGTCTCATGTTTAGTGGAACCAAGAGACGGAGAAGCAAGAGTTGAGAAAAAAGCTGATCAAACGGCCGATGAGACGGTATACATCATCTGTTGGAATACAAAAGTAAAAATCTATTGCTGTGGGGTTTATATTTCCTCCCGTCTTTCCTTCTCTCATTCTTTCCTATCTGATACTAGAAGGTAGGAGAGAGTGTGTGTGTGATTTTTTTTTTTTTTTTTTTTTTTTTTTTTCGAAGGGTGATCTCCGATATGCACTTGATAGGTTTGTTGCTAAGTGGTGTATGGCAGGAATAAAAATCAGTACTGTGAAGACTGAGAAACTTGTCCTCTCAAGGAAGCCTGTGCAATGCACTCGACATATGAGTGGAGTTCCACTGAAGGAGGTGGAAAAGTTCACAAGTGATGGAAGGCAGGAGGCTTAATAAAGTACAAGAATTGCATGCAGTGCAATAATGCGCCAGGTTCAGCATTTGGTCATCATCAGAAGAGAACCTATGCTCCTGAATTTGGGGTAATGACTGAAAGAATTGTGATCATGAATACAAGTGGCCGAAAAGGGGTTCCTCCAAAGGGTTTTCTGAGTAATATTACTCGTCAGAGTGTATATGAGGGTTGGCTGAATAGTTTATGTGCTGACCAAGATACTCTCATGGAATGTGGCCAAATGAGGTTTATTTTTCAACATAGTCCACCTTGCGGTTCACACACTTCTTCCATCAGTGTTGCAGTGCTTTGATCCCATCAGTAAAGAAGATTTCATCCTGTTGGTCAAAAAAGACATGAACAAGGGTTATGATGTCATCATCTCTGCGTGACTGGTTCCCAGCCAAGTGTTTTTCATGTTGGGGAACAGATGATAGTCAGCTGGGGCCAAATCAGGAGAATAGGGAGGTTGATTGACCAGTTGAAAGCCAGTCATGCACAGCAGCCATTGAAACCAAGGACTTGTGTGCTAGAGCATTGTCCTGTTGAAACAAGACCCCTTTCATCAGTTTTCCTGGGTATTTGGTCGTGATAGCCTTTTAACTCGCTCAGCAAATTGTCATAGTACTCTCCATTGATAGTGTGGCCTTTTTGAAGATAGTCAATAAACACAATGCAGTTATTATTAAGAAGAGTGGAAATTAATGTATGCAAGGTTTAATATTTTTGAAAGATCTTAGGAGTTCCGCAGAAATCATTGCCTTCGTCAACCTCAATGCTGCTTTCGACATGGTTGACCCTGCATCCTTCTGGAAAATTCTCAAGCTCATTGGCACGTCTCCCAAGATCACCACCCTGTTCCAACGGCTCTGTAGCAGTACTGAAAGTTGCATACAAGGGAATGGAAAGGACACCGACTGGTTCCTCATCAACAGCGAGGTCAGACAGGGCTGCATAGCTGCCCCTGACTTCTTCAACTGAGTCATCAACTATCTGATCTGTGATTGAGTTTCTGGTGTTACTTTCAGGAACTACCACCTTACTGACCTGGAGTACGCGAATGATACCACGCTATTCAGCAACTCGATCAATCAGCTCAGGGATGCACTGACCATATACCGGGAGGAATCGACAAAGCTTGGCCTTCAGATGAGTTGGGCGAAGACCAAGCTGATGCTTGTTCACGATGGCATGGCTCCTCTCCCACTTCATATTGCCCCCAATGTCATGGAGTTTGTCAGCTCCTTTATTTACCTGGGCTTGACAGTCACCATCAATGAAAACCTGGTCCCAGAGATCAACAACAGATGTGGTATGGCAGCTGGGATTATGCACTCCCTATGGAATCCCCTTTGGTGCCACTGCTCTATCTCCCAGAAGATGAAGCTCCGTATCTACAATGCATCTGTCCTGTATGTTCTCCTCTATGGAACAGAAGTGTGGCCCCTCACAAAGACACTCTACACAGATAGTGACCCTAACATTGCCCTTAAACATTGTCATGGCTACACATAGAGTGTCCCTTCCATTGACCTTAACCTTTGTCCAGTTTGTCTGGATCTTGTTTATGTCTCATAACTCACTAACTATGTTGATCAGTACACTCTTTTCCTGGAAAAGATAATATTCACAACCATCTGCCTATGCCATTTTCTTATGAAAATTAGGTCAGTTTAGCTAGCACATTTGCCAGATTGGAAGGTTGTCTTCCCAGTATTTGCATGAAATTCAATTTACAAACTTTGAGATAGAAAAGATAGAAGGGAATTTGGAGAGAAGACTCAAGTTTGAAAGAAACTTAAATCAATTTAATCTATTTTAAATTCTGTTGCACCATTATTTTGTGTGGGACTGATGAATTTGCTGTTGCAGCAAATTTCTTTCTTTCTTTCTTCTCCTCCTCCTTGTAAAAAGTAAATGGAAACAACAAAGCAAACAACACATACAATGAAGAAAAATATTAGTTTAACGCTTGATATAGTAGAACAAGAGTTTTTACGTTTCGGACACTAGACCTTCATCAGAATAGAAATGAGAAATAAAAAATAAAAAATAGGGAGTGAGAATAGGAAAAATTTCTTTTTAGAAAAAGCATGTGTATGTATTTAATATATATATATTTATATTTGCAATTGTAACATTGTGCATGTGAAAATACATGTGTATCTGCTTGTATGTGTTTATGTATGCATTTGAGTATGTATTTGTCTGTGCTTATGCAATCATTTTGTACTTGTTTGAAAGACTTTAGAGAATTATTTCTTTTCACTTGAGATGTGATGTTCCTGCCTTATGAAAGAATATAAAAAATGTAAGACATTAAATAGACTTGGGTAATTTCCAAACTTTTTTTTATTGTTTAGTTAGAGAGGGAATGGAAATGCTCATGACCCCTGGGGGTTTCCTAGAGAAGTGGAGGGGACAGGGAAGGAGTACCCATAATTCTTTTCAGGATTTTACTTTTTTAGGGTCTTTAAGAGAAGTGGAAAGGAAAGGAATGAGTATTCATGACTCTGTTTAGGGTCCTCAAAATAAGTAGGCAAAAAGTACCCATGACTCATTTTAGGGTCAAGAGTAGTAGGAAGGAGACGTCTGAATGCTAGCAGGAAAGTGGATTTTGTTAAAGGCATCCAGGGACCAGAGGGTAGTGTTAAATCTGGTGAAAGATTTGTCTGCTACCCAAGATGGCCATGGCAGTATTTAATTGGTACTTTTATATCTTGTCAGACGCCATGCTTTGGCGTATAGAGTTACGGCCCTTGCCATTCTGAGTTCAAATCCCGCCAAGGTTAACTTTGCCCTTCATCCTTACGGGGTCGATAAAATAAAGTACCAATAATGCACTGGGTAATTGCTGGCCTTGTGCCTAACGTAGAAACAATTATATCTTGTCAACCATAGAATAAATAACAACATCAATTTCAGTAGGATTTTAACACAGCACAGGGACCTGGAACAAATACTGCAAGGCATTGTTTTCTGTGCTTTAGGGACGCTACCAATTCATTAACTAAAACATGGTGTTTGTCATTTTCTGGAAATATGGGATTCTTTTTGTCTAGACATGTTGGTATTTATGTCTGAGGACCCCTCGACACAGAATATAATTGGTATTTTATTGATTGTATATCCCGGTTTTTAGAATAGCTACACTGTATCTATGCATATCACACAGAGGAAGGAGCTCTCTTCAATCATGACTGACCATGAAATTTCACCTGGAAAGTTCCTCTAGGGTGAAAACCTGGCCAAGGTGCTTTGTGGAAGACCAGCAGTTGCTCATGTATGTTCGTCTCCTCTCGCCGTGCCAACAAGTAAAGGCCAATATAGCTTTGTACCAGTGACATGCACGCTACACTATATATAATATTGTCTAAGGGAAAGACCAATACAGCTTGGCACTAGTATCGTCACAACTCATTTTTCCAGCTGAGTGGACTTGAGCAACATGAAATAAAGTGTCTTGCTCAAGTACACACCATGTCGCCCAGCCCAGAATTGAACTCATAACCTTAGAGTTAGCTAAGTATTCCACAGATTTGTTTAACTTTAACATAATTCCCAATTCAAATCAACCTTACAATTGTGAGTCCAACACCCTAACCACTAAGCCATGCATGTCATAAAAGGTGACTAAAAAAGCTTGATGCCAGGAAGGGTATTTGCCCATAAAACACCACCTTGAAAAGTCATGGAAATGTTGGTAATGATGATGACTTGTCTTAGGTGTGTGTGTGTGGGGGAGGGGGTTCAACTCAGTAACTGGACCATGTAACATAGATATTGAAAAGCATCTCTCCAGATATCCGATTATAGGCCCTGAGTTTATGTTTCTTTTACCACATGCCAGAGTATTTGTAAGTGTTTATTTATTTATTAAATCTCTGGGGACTAATTAAACAGTAACTTTGAGGTTTGCTGAAATCACAGTGGTTGATGTTCAGTTTGAACTTCTGTATATTGATGTCTGTGTGAAGGAAGTGGGTAGTGTGGGCAGAGATTTTTGATGGGATGCAGCTCTAGGAAAGATTGATAAAACAAGGTTTAGTGTGGGGTTTGATAGGTTGAGACAGAAGAATAGACTGATATGGTAGACGAACTTGGTGAAGGTGTTATGTGAGAACAGAACAGAAGCTTTTGTAGGGCCAGTTAAAGAGTCAGAGAGATGAAAGTGTGTGTCTGTGAGTCAGTGGTTGTATCATACATGTTGGTGAAGAAGTCTTGCAAAACTATATTCTACATTACTTCAGTTTATTTAGGTGAAGGCAATAGGCAAACAGGTCATCTATAAATTTTGACCTGTCTGCTATGCAGGTTGAAATTTAATTCTCATCTGATATATTCTCCATTGTTTTCAACAATGCTTGTTTAATTGTTTTATCAATGGCATGGTCTACTCATTAAATTACTGCATAAGTTTTTTTTTACTGTTTAGCTAATGGGGGAACGGTCTCCAAGACTGATAGGAGGGAGGAGGGCATCCTCAAACCAAAATCCTAGTCTGATTGATTGCTTACAACAGAGTGTACTCTCCAATACGTACCCAATGAGTTAAACAAAATAGCTGAGTATTCCACAGATATGTTTAACTTTAACATATTTTCCAATTCAAATCAGCATGCTACACTCTATGACAAGTCTGGACCTTCAAGTGACTTTCTTTGCCATTCTACAGATCACATTCCACAGTTGACCTTTTAGGTCATATTTCCTTGGTGACCTTCTTTGCCATATTTCTCTCTTGACCTAGCTCATATTCCCCTGGCGAGTGGCCTAGGCCATATTCCCCTGGTGAGTGGCCTAGATCATGTTCCCTAGATGACCATCTTGGTCATATTCTCCTTGTGACCTACTGAGTTATATTCCCAGTTGACTTTGGTCACATTCCCTAGTCGACTTTCTAGGAGACATTCCTATGTTGACCTTCTAGGTGATATTCCCAGTTGACATTCCAGGTCATATTCCCCTGGGTACCTGCTGAATGTAAGGTCAATAAATGCAACTATAGGTCAGAATATCTCATCATTTGCCAGGCCATAGTTTTTTTGTCCTTCCAGATTATATTGTCATTTACTCTGTTCCTGCACACATTAGCTGGTCAACACTCACTCTCTAGACACACCATTAGCTGATCAATACTTGATTCCTGCTCATGCCACTAGCTGGTCTATACATGGTTCTTGGATACACCACTACTTGGTCAAAACTCACTCTATAGACACACCACTTATTGGTCAACACAATCCATGGACACACCACAAGCTAATCTACACTCAGTCCTAGACGTGCTACTAGCTGATCTATACTCAGTCACAGGCATGCCTCACTCTGTCCCAGTCATGCCACGAGCTGGTCTACACCCAGTCCCAGACACACCACAAGCTGGTCTACACTCAATCATAGATACACCACACTCTGTCCTAGACACACCACTAGCTGATCTACACTTGGTCTCAAACCATGTCCCACCTTTAGAACATGTAGTGCACCTTAGTTTAACTCCTCAGTGTGTAGTGTGACTACCCCTCTCACTCCACCACACAAATTATCTATTTCATGGCATTGTGTTATATTTTACCCCCTTCCATTTTGAAGGTGTGTGGCCTAGTGGTTAGGGTGTTGGACTTTGGATCATAATGTTGTGGGTACAATTCCTAGACTGGGTTGTGCATTGTTTTCTTTGAGAAAAACACTTCATTTCACATTTCTCCAGTATATTCAGCTGAAAATGTGTACCAGCAGTACCTAGAGGTTTAATCCTGCAATGCACTGATATCCTGCCCAGAAACAGGGGTCTTGTATTCTCACACATTTAACTCGAATGAAACAGGGATGAGCACTGGCTTAATGAGCCTCCAGGCTTAAAACAGAGTTTAGATTTAGACCATTCTGATTGTTCCATGTGTTGTTGTTGATGTTATTGTTCCATCTTTCTTTCGTCCTGTTGAACAATGCACAGAATCCTGAGTGCAATTGTCCCTTGTTTTTATTTCATGTAGTTTTTTCCACTTTAATTGCCACTGCAAATTCACATGTTCCTCCCCCCCCCCTCTCAGCATTGTAGTTCATACTCACTATAATCTAAAACAGTTATTCTAAAGTCTTTCCTAAGCCAAAGGCTCATCAGGTCGGTGCTTATTCCAGTTTCCTTGGCATTAAGCAACTGAGAATATAAGACTGTATCCTGGACAAAATGTCATTCCTTCACAGGGTTAAATCTCCAGCTATGGTTGGTGATAATTTTTAGCTGAGTAAGCTGGAGCAACATGAAATGAAGTGTTTTGCCCAAGAACACAACACACAACCCTGTCTAGGGATCGAACCCACAGCATTATGATTGTAAGTCCAATTCCCTTAATGCTAGGCCACACGCTTTCACACCCACTACATATTCACATGGCCCATCTTTCACCCCATATTGTGAATTGCACATCTGCAAATCTGGTCATAACTTCAGAGATGAAATACTTGTGTGCTTTCCTCATTTCTGTTACTTCAATATCTATTATTTATTCTATACTTTACTACACAATAAAAGTTTTAAGAGGAAGATTGGTTGGGAAATTTTCCTCAATGCCAAATGTTTCATCTATATTTTTCCTCTCTTATTTACTTGTACACACGAGTTTGCTGTGTGTATGTATATATGGTTACACACACACACGCACACGCACACACGCACACACACACAGGCATACTTTGATTGGTTGTTTGTTTTGCCTTTTGTGTGTATAATAGCTGTTAATGACTACCAGGTCTGACTATACATAAACTCATTGATATAAGTAAGGGTACTGATATTTTATTCAAATATATATTAGATATACATGAAATTATAAGTTATCTCCTTCAAAATACCACCCTTGGGAAGTCACACAGTGGTTCCAACGTTTTTTCCATTGATCATAGCAGTACCAGAAATCACCGGTTACAATCTTTTTATGTTTTCCACAGTCCCAAAATGGTGACCATTCAATTTTGATTTCAACTTAGGGAAGAGCTAGAAATTACACAAAGGTTGATCTTGGTTGTAGGGAGGATGTGGAAGAGTGGGAATGTTTTTCTTCACCAGAAATTCTCTAATTGAAAGGGTTGTGTGAGCAGCCGTGTTATTGTGGTGCAGTTTCCAATCTCCTACAATGTCCTTTTGGACTCGCAATACCATGGCTGTCGAAAAAATATTAATGATTGTTTTCACCCTGGATCTGCTCATGTATGCTTTCTTCAGACGAGGAGAATTTTTCATGTGCCATCCCTTTCTATTATTATTTTATCAAAGAAATTTGGCTCAATTCTTAGTCTTTCTAACAAATTCTGACAAATTTCCAACCAGTTTGTTTTTTTGCTCCATAGAAACATGTTTGAACACTAGTTTTGCATAATTTTTTCTCAAATGATTTGTAAAAATTTTGTAAACTGCATTTTTATCTAAGCCCATTTCTTTGCAATCATCCTAACACTTAACCGGCCATCTTTTGCCATCAATGCTTGTACCACTTCCTCATTTTGTTCATTTGTTGACAAGATTGGCCTTCCAGAATTCTTTGAAAGCTTTTTGCCAATTAAAAACTTTACTTCTTGACAATGTGACATCTCCATAAGTTTGTGTTAAAGAACTAAATATTTCGGTGGTAGATTTGTTGAATTTCACACAAAATTTGATCAATATTTTCTTGCATCGCAAATGTAACAGAGGTTATAAACACGTTTGTACATAAACTGCAATAACTCACGAGTAACTAAATCGAACATGTTGAAACAAGTATGTACGTGCAGCCAAGGTCTTAACCAACATTCCTATAAACATTAACACAGTGCTGCATTACCATGTCATACATAGAAAAATCAGTACCCTTACTTTTGAGACAAACCTTGTAACTGTAAAAATATTAATGCTTTTTTAAATGAGAAATACTTGTTACAGTGGAACAGAAATGAAGTGTAATTTTGTTGTTGTTATTGTTGTTGGTAGTGATGGTGGTTAGCAGGCCTTTAATCAAAGATGTTCTATCTGTGTCTACCCTATCTTTTATGTTTCTGACACAGTATATATTGACGGCTTTGTCCTTACACCAACCACATTTACATTGTGTGCTGGGTGCTTTTTGTTGTGATACCAACACAACCACAGATTTACTGACTGATGTCATGGTAACCCTACTAATGTAGTTGTTTGCTTAGTTGGTGACTTAACTAGATTTTCCAGCCTGAGGACTAGATGACCCAAATCTTATTTACAGGTTGAGGTCATGGTGACCTAACTATATATTTGCTGGTTGAGGTCATGGTGACCTGATTAGGTTTGTATATGGAGGACACTAACCCATCTAGGTTTGAAGGTTGAAAACATTGTGACCTATCCAAGTATTCAAGTTGAGGGCATGGTGACTGAACTAGATTTGTATATTGAGGTCATGTTGACTTAACTAAGCCTGTAGGTTGAAAACATAGTGACTTAACTAACTTTGGTGGACAAAGGCCTGGCAACTTAATTTTGTAGGTAGAGGTCAGAGTGACCCAACTAGGTTTGCAGGCTGAAGACATGGTGACCTGAAAAAGTTAGTAAGTTCAGGTCATGATTACATAATGAAGTTTGCAAGTTGAGAACATAGGTATTTAATTAGCTTTGTTGGCTCATGTAGCTCTGCTTTTTGATGTCACATTGCCCTAACTAGATTTATTGATTGAAGGTACATTGGTTCCAATAAATATGTTGACTGAGGGTATTTTGATCCCAATAGATTTGTTGACAGAGGGGATATTGACCCCAATGTATATGTTGACTGAAGGTACATTAACCCCAATGTATATGTTGACTGAAGGTACAATAACCTTAATAAATATGTTGATTGAGGGTATATTGACCTCAATAGATTTGTTGAGTGAGGGTATGTTGATCCCCAACTAGATTTGTTGACTAATACTTATGTTAAGGTATTGTTCTCAAAATAAATAATATCAAAATTTCATAGATTCCATAATATGTGAGGGAAGGCCTTTACTGTGAAAATACAATCGTAAATATAGAGTAATGTAAATGCTAAAGGGTTAAATAAAATATGTAAAAGATCAAAAAAAATTATTTTTACTCCTACTAATGTAATATTTTGTCTCTTCCAGGAGCTTGCATCTCGAGGGCAACATTGTTAGCTAAACATGGCTATTTCCAACTCTAATTTGTTACCAAAATGGTAGCAGTTTGACGCAGGTGAGTGCCTACTGTACAGAGGGGCCATTTTTGCTCAGTTTGCGGCTCAATACTCACTTTCATCTAGTCATGACAGGCACGTAGTATTAAAGTTGTCTTCATCTCTCTCTCTCTCTCCCCTCTCTCTATCCGTTTTTATATCTACCTATCGTGCTTTCTATCTCTATCTCTCTATCCTTTTTTTCTTTCTCTCTATCTATTCCTCTGTCTTTCTCTCTCTCTATCTATTCCTCTTTGTCTCTCTTTATTCTTCTTGCTCTTTCTCTCTCTATTCCTCTTTGTCTCTCTTTATTCTTCTTGCTTTCTGTATACCAATCTCTCCTCCTCCTCCTGTCTATCTCTCTTTCCTTTTCTCTATTCCTCTTTCTCTCTGTCTATCCTATTTTCCATCTCTCTATCTATCCTTTTTCCTTCTCTCTATCTATCTCTTTTCTCTCTATCTATCCCTTTTCCTCTTTCTCCCCTTTCTTTTTATCTTCATCTTTTTCCTCTCTTCCCTCCTACTTCTCTTACTCTCTTTTTCACAATTCCACTCTTGAATTTCTCTCTCTCTCTCTCTCTCTCATACTATACCCTTGTCTCTCCTATTCTCTCCACAATAACAAAACAACATAACAAGTAGTACAATGGTGCTGCTTCAATATTTTATCAAACCCAGTTATTTCCAGCCTTCCACCAGCGCTCTATTGTAGATCTTACCATGGTCAACTTTCCTTCTTATACATGATGTTTAATCAGTAAAAAAAATCAATACCGATTGATCTCTTTCAATTGATTCCATAGTCAGACTCCTCCACCAATACTATAAAAGATTCACCTCAACATTGACATTACACTTAATTAATATGCATCGTTATTATAATTGTTATTATGCCTTTGTAATTCTTTCTAACACTGGCACAAGGTCGGCAATTTTGGGAGAAGGGGAAAGTTGATTATATTGACCCTGGTACAAAATTTAGTTTGGTCTCTTTATAGAAAATAGTTTGTTTGTTTTTAGAAGGCTACATCAATGCAAACAGGACATTAAATGTTAAAAATAATGATAACAAAGTTGTTAAAATGTTACTTTGGAGATGTTAATTAAGTCTTTATTATTTCAGGATAAAATCCTTCGTCAAAAGCAGGATATCTTGTGTTCTTATGCTTGCATGTTTAATGCATTTACATTGCTGTAGCCCTCTAAAAAACAAAGCACACTATTTTCTAAACTTTCCACAATGCTTCAAGCAAACTACAACCTCTTGTGTCTCTTTATGTTCTGAGTTCAAATCCTGCCAAGGTTGACATTGCATTTTATCCTTCTAGGATTGAGAAAATAAAGAACATATCAAATACTGGTAGCCTATATAATCATTTACACCCTCCTTTCCCCAAAGTGGATGACTTTGTGCCTATCTTACAAATCTTTACTTGAAGAGGAAGATGATGGTGGAGAGGTGGACAAAATGCTTTCCAACATTTGTTTTGCCTATTTAAATTCTGAGTTTAAATCCTGCTGAGGTCAACTTAGCCTTTTATCTTTCTGGGGTTGATAAAATAAAAGAACCAGAAAGTACCAGTCAAGCACAGGGGGTTGATAAACTAAGATACATCAAGCACTGGGCAATTGATAAAATAAAGTACCAGTCACATACTGATTTATTTTCCTCTCCCCTAAATTGTTGGCTTTGTGTCTAAATTTGAAATCATTATTGTGTTTGTGTTGCTAAAGTGGTCCAAGGGGTCAACTAAAGGTTTCTCAGTGAAATTGGGTAGGAAAAAACTGCAGAAGCCCAAGTTTATCAGAAGGACTGTATTTGTTCTTGAGTAATAGACTTCATCCATCACTTGGTTTAACACCACCACCTGATTCTTGAATTCCTTTAGTGGAGTCCACTCTACTGTAAGTGCTAGTTTTCGAGTCTGCAAAGAAGTGAAGGGTGCTTTTCTTTTAGTTCTGTCTAAACCATTAAAAAAACAAAACAACAAAAATAAACAAAACATTATTGTTATCCCACACATAGCTCATGCTGTTTTCTACCCAACCAGCTTACAGTTATAACCGTCCTTCCTCCTCTATCATTTTCTCACTGTATTTTTCCCCTTTACACTCATATCCATATTTTCTTCTCTTTTTAATGACATACATATGTGTGTGTGTGTCTGTGTGTTATAAGCCACAGTTAATATGGTTGGTATGAAAAAGGGCATCCAGCTGTAAAACATCCAATCCAACCCGTGTCAATGCGTAAAAGGTGTTGAAAAAATGATAACGGTGATACATGTGTGTGTGAGCATATATGTATATGTCGTTACTCTAATTTTCTAAAATTTATTGAGTCCTTTAAGAAATGTTTTCTTCAGCTGCCAGCTTATGGGAATGTATTATATTCCACCACTATGTGTTCTAAGAACTATGTATGTGTGTGTGTATATATATATATATATACACATACACCCACATATAAGAAAAAATTAACAAAATTACTGAACAAAATATTTTTTTTAAAAACCTTTAAAAGATTTTAAATTTGGCTTTTTAAAAAATTATCTTTGCTATTATTTTTATGATGGTATTGATTGTGTGTATGCATAAGCATACAAACTCATGCACATACACTTGTATAAACTTCTCAAAGACACATGTATATAACGAATACACAACTATGTACACGCACATTACTGTTATACATATATATATATATATATTGATAGATGTTGTTCTAGCATACCTTTATTGTTTCAAATCTGTACCTTGAATCTCTGTACAATTCTTTTGATCTTTCATCGGTTATATTTCATTGATGATTGTGTTTCATTATATATAGAAGGAAAGAAAAAACCCTATCTGTCTTCAAAAGAAAATATCTTCATGATTTCTTTTCTTTCTCTAAATTTTAAATAACATTTCAATAAAAAGAAAAATCATAAAATTTGGTTGGTGGTGATACAATTTTAGTTGAGTGTTTTAAACTTAAAACTATTTTGTTCTTTATTTTTTACCAAATTTCTAACTGCACATTCACCAACTCAGTTCTGACTTGAGTCAAATCTCATTTTTACAATATTATATTTTGTATTTGGGAGAGTTGGGGGGGACTTACATTTTATTCTTTTTAAATCTATCACTTTTGACAGTGTTGTTAGAGCCCCAGATTAAATCATTTCCGTTATTTGTTCTGGCTCTCTACACCCTCAGTTTAAATTTCACTAAGGTCAAGTTTACCTTTTATCCTTTCATTGTCGATAATAAACAAAATGTTAGTCTGATGGCAGTGGATTGGTGGAATTGTTAGAGCATTAGACAGGGTATCTTGCAACATCTGTTCTAGCTCCATGCATTCTGAGTTCAAATCTCACCTCCTGTCACTGGTATAATGACAAGATGATAGGACTGGGGCTAAGCAACCTTTTATGTGATGCTACCTTGTGGGAGGCCTGCTAAACCTACATAGTTGTGAGCCATAACAACTTCTCTCCATCATCTCTCTCATTTGCTCTCTCTCTCTACCTCTTTCTCTCTCTCTCTCTGCCACTGTCTTTCTCATTGTTTCACCTCCCGCCCCCTCTTCCTATTTTTTGCTTTTTCCGTTTCAATTTTCTTGTCGTCTCAGGAACAATTTTTTTCTGCTGTTACTTCATATATAAATTCCTCATCTACTAGAAATTAAAGACAGTCAGTGGCCGATACATGATGTGCAGATCCTGGAGATCCCAAATTTCACTGTGCCCAGCCAAAATAAAATGAACACCTCTGATTGTGAGTGAGCCTTGTTTTACTAAATTTCATTCATTTTCATTCAGTATTTTTGCTATCAACGAAAAAAATTTAACTAATCTTTTATATCTTTTCATTAATCAGCATAACTATAATGTTTTTATGAAATATCAATTTTGTATTCCACCCTATATGATTGATCTACACATGCTTCGTTGATTGATCCCTATAGAGTTTACTTGTTAGTGTTTCATGTCACTTATTAGAGGATTAGATGATGATGATGGCGAGGAGGACAATTGTCAATTTGATGAGGATTTATGAATCCTCTTCATCTACATATGGAAAATGTCTGTTTCTGTCAATTGCCATATCATCATCATCGTCATCACATCCATCATCATCATCATTGCCACCATCATCACCTCCACCAACACCACACACACATACACACTATAAACTCAATGATGTTCCACATGGTTTCCATCTCATCACAAGTCATTGGTCAGTCTGAGGCAATAGCAGATGACCTCTGCCCTGTAAGATCAAACCTGAAACCATAGGGTTTGCAACTTTACTGTATCATCATCAGCATCATCACTTCCATGCTTGCATGAGTTGCATGACCTCTCTCTAATGCAGCAAAAATCTACCTGTCTTTCTCCTTTGTGAGGTTCAGCAACTAGAGAACAGCTTTTATCACTTCTATCAATGTCTTCTTTGGTCTACCTTTACCATTGGCTTAAACCTTTCATGACCCTGTTTCTAATGAAATACACTCTATTTAAATTATTTAATGAAGAATTTTGAAGGATTTGTTAAAATTATTTACTATTAATTATTTCATTACTAAGGTTGTATCTTAACATATATTTTTCATATAAAATTATGTTGGAATATTTTAATTTTAAATAGGAGCCCTTTAAAATTGGTGGTTTGTTTAATAGAATCAGAGTCAGTTTTGGCTAGGTTTATATCAAATTATTTAATATTTCATTACTAAATATCCATTACTAAATATTTCATTACTAAAACAGAACCGTAAAATATGGTTCTTATATATTATGTTGGCAAATATAAATTTAAATGGATGGGGTTTTTCATAGAATTAGAGCCAATTTTTTATGGATTTGTATCAAATTATTTATTATCATGTGAAGTGTCATTTGTACAACTACTATATCCAATGTAACCACTACAGCCATCCATGGCAAAACATGTGGCTCTAGACCACCTTTGGATTGTGCAAGGAAGCTGCATGAAGTGTATGTTAGACCATTTTCCACTGATACATGTCTTAGATTCTGTTCTTCTCAAAGTCTGTTTATCTGTTTGAAACAAAAGCATGTTTCAAAAATACCTATTTTTAGTGACTTATGAAATTTGAAAATATAGTTGCCACAATGGAGATAAGTATAAGTGTTAATAATAACTATAAATAATATTTGAATAAATTAGGCAAATACTCCTGGAAATGGAAAAAGTGGACATAGACGTCTGGGGATTCAAACCACACATTTCTTATCTGCTGGATGAGTACATTTAAAGATTACGCCAAAGTGTCCCTGGTAACCAATTACCATCTCATTAGAAGACTTAATCATGACACTAGCATTGTAAACAAAACTTGGTTGTCATATGAAACATTGGGTAAATTCAAATTTGAAAGTATAATAATTGATGTGGTTATAATTGTGGCTGTTTTCGTAGTTTTTTTTTTTTTGTACGTATTACTGATTTTTAGTGTTTTGGTTATAGTTGCTGTTTTTATCATTATCATTATCATTATCATTGATGATGATGTTATTGTCACTGCTTTTATTGTAGGTGGCGCTGTTGTAATTGGTGCTATTGTGGTTGATGATGTTGTTATTGTTGCTGTTTTGATAGTTTCATGATTTAGTCGATGGTGTTGTGACTGTAATCGTTGTTGCTTTTGTTGTTTTCAAACAGCTTGGAATAGCTGCATAAATGCCATGATCATTCACTTGGAAATGACTGTTGTTTTGCAGCAGCTCTCAGCTGCACCTTTCGTAGTTTATCTTGTTTTCTGTTTTCCATAGAACAACGCAGCAAACCAAAAGGTGAAGAGTTTCATTCACACTGCTGTTAACATTCTCCACATATCTTTTGCTGTCTTTTCTTGTTCACCTTCCTCTTTCTCCAACCACCACCACATCACCACTACTAATATTAAACCATATCCTCATCCCATGTATTCAACCCTACCACCGCCATCACTACCATCCAACCCTACCACCACCATCACTACCATCCAACCCTACCACTAGCCTGAACACCACCACTACAATGTTCATACTTATAGCCATAACCTTTCAGTTCTGTTGTGTTATTTGCATGTTTAAGTTTATCAGTTGGGAATTAAATATAAATCTAATACTCATTTCTAGGAACTCTTGTGTATTGCTAATATTTGTAGGTGAATGGCTGCAGTTGATTTTATTGACCTAATATATAACTGGTACTTAAATTGCTGAGGCTAAAATAATCAAATGTAGCAAGGCAAAGCACCAAGTTACATTTTTGCTCAGTGGTTGTGCAGCTGAAAAACTCAATCCTAGCACATTTGCCATAATTTAAGAGCTCTCAAGTCATATAATGATAATGCTGATGGTGATGATCACCATCACCACCACCACCACCCTCATCATAAACATTGCCATCATCACCATTGTCATCATCTTTGTCATTATCATCATCAACATTTTTTTCCTACTAGTAAGGGTTGTACAAGTCATTACAGACAAAGTCAGTGCTTATTCGGAGCCACTGACTTCACAGAGGGCCAGTGATCTGCATCTCATCATCATCATCATCATCATCATATGTCCACTTTTCCCTGCTTGCAAGGGTTGGACGGGTCCTATTCAGCACAGTATCTCTCCACTTCTTACGGTCCTTCGTCATCTCCTCGGTGAGTTTCAGCGATCTGAGGTCTGCTCTCACCACCTCCGCCCATGTTTTTTGTGGTCTACCTCTATTGCGTCTTCCTTCTACTGGAATTTCTTGGCACTTCTCATTTACATATATTCACACACTCTGCAGAGTGCAGCAAGTGCATTTATCATGACATATGAAACAATCAGAATTCTCCAGCGGATCTTCTCAGATGTCATTGTCATTTCATTACTACAGTTCTTAGTTATCTATCGGGTGAACAGCCAAGACTTTTTGGTGCTAGTACATTGGTTTGGTTATCTCTTTAGCACTGTTCTTTCAGGTTTCATCTGTTGGATGCTTGTATGTTTCTGGGAAGTGGGGGGTTAAGGGTTTAAATGTTTGTTGTGAGTTTATTAAGTAAATATTTTCTATATTTCTGGTAAGTGGAGGTTTGATTATAACTGAATTAAGTAGGTAGATTCTGATCTTTTTGCTAATGAGAAGATCGATACTAGACTCAGGTCAATTGTATAGATTAAGGCCTCGAGCTGATCATCTGTGAAACATGTTACATCTGATAAGGATAAAAATAGGTTATTGCTAGTGCCTTCTGGGTGGCATTTGGAAGGGCATTCAGCTATAAAATTCATGCAAAATATAGAATGCATGAGCAAGATGAGGGTGCTCGGAACCCATGTTAATAGTGTGTAGAGACTTAGAATTTTGTTGGTAAACCAGTTTTCCCCATCTCTAAAGTTTTCATACAGTTGACATTGATCATCTAAATTAAATTTTTAGGTATGAAGAAATAATTCAGTTTACCAACACACGCCCATACACTCTCTCTCACATGCACACAGAATTCCTTTTTCTATTTCTTCCTTTTCTTACTCTTGTCTATCTTATTTCTTCTGTCTCTCGGTCTACCTTCCAATGAAGGACTAATGACCAATGCATTAAAACTTTTCCTACTATATCAAACATTAAACTAACATACATCATCGTAGTATTGTATTATTCTTCTGTGTTGTTTTTCCTTGTTGATCTTTTGTGTATATATATATATATATATATATATAAACATACACACACATACACACATACAAGCATGGTCCATAGGTAACAGATTGGATGTGCAGTGTAAATGTGCGTGAACGACCCAGCATGAATGTGTTGAGAGAGAAACTGTGTCTGAGAGGGATAGAATGTAGTGTACGGGAGAGGAGACTGAGGTGGTATGGACATGTGATGCGCATGGAGGATGACCGATGGGTGAAGAAGTGCCAGGAAATGCCAGTTGAAGGAAGTCGTGGTAGAGGTAGACCACGAAAAACATGGGCGGAGGTGCTGAGAACAGACCTCAGATCATTGAAGCTCACGGTGGAGATGACGAAGGACCGTGACGAGTGGAGAGATGCTGTGCTGAATAAGACCCGTCCCACCCTTGCAAGCAGGGAAAAGCAGGACGTAAAATGATGATGATGATGATGATATGCAAGCATGGAAAAGCAGAGGTAAAAACGATGATGATAAGTAAACAATTACTGCTTACATTCTTTTATGGGATCTTCTGAAACTGATATACATATGAAGTAAAATTGGTAACAGACACAATTCAACCCTGACAGCGAATAAATGACAAGATTGTCTTATTCATGTTACCATTTTTGTATCGACTATATACAAACTCTATGGTCATCAGCTGGGCT
The DNA here is from genome assembly GCA_964016885.1 of Eledone cirrhosa. NCBI lineage: Eukaryota > Metazoa > Mollusca > Cephalopoda > Octopoda > Eledonidae > Eledone > Eledone cirrhosa. The sequence goes on from CAXHJY010001404.1 coordinate 52,505, forward strand.
GTCAAAATGGACTTACACAGTTTTGTGTGTGTCCCCAAGTAACTTTACTGAAGGGGTCCCAAACTGAAGGACTCAAAATGAGGAGAGGCACAATGGACCAAAAGTGAGATAAGGGGTGGAGGAGATTTCCACTAATTATAATGCTAATCTGCAATACAATTGATAGGCTGCTAATTATTTATTTCTTTTCATCAAAATGAATATGCATATGATGGTTTACCATAATATGCTTGAGAGCAGGGAATGTTATTGGCCACATATCAACATACAGAAATGAAGAAAGTTTACAATTGATTGTTGAATGGTCGAAAGCAGGATTTAATGTATGTGTGTGTGTGTGTGAGAGAGAGAGAGAGAGCTGTCCTCTTTTCTTTTTCTGATAAACTAGAGTAACTGTGTGAGTTATAAAAGGAGACGGTACGAAGAAGATGGTGTACATATTGAAGAGAATTAGCTGACTTCCAGAAATGTTTTAAATATTCAAAATAGCAGAAAAGGAATATTGGTTGCTAATAACAGTGTGGTGTGGATAGGATAGAAGATGAACATTTAAAATAATAATAATAACAATAATATAACCAACAACAACAAAACAGAGAAGAAAAGTAAGATAGTGTGTGGTGGTTTTGGTTGTAGTAGTAGTATTGGTGGTGGTCAGAGAAGTGAAACTTTAAAAAAAACTCAAACAAACCAAACAAACCTCACAGGCAAACAAACAAAGAAAACCTTCTGCTGGTTATCAAAATAAACAAATGTCATGTTGAATGTTTTTTCTTTGACAACTTAGAGCCTCAATAGTTTCCCCTCATCCCTCCATCATCACTCACCCCTCACCCCTCACTCACTTAACTGTAGTCACAGGTTTATCTTGAAAGTTCAACTTCAGAGGACAGTTTTCTTCCCTTGAAATATGTTCATAATCCGTTTGCTTTTGCTAGATTTTATTTCTAGAAGGTACTGGTATGGTCAAGTGGGTAGTAGCGGTGGTAAGCAGTTTGTTTCACAACCACATGGTTTCAGGTTCAGCACTGTCATTTTACAGAATGGGCTGTGTGCATTTCATATGGCACCAATGTATACAAACATACAGATACTTCTTTCACCAAACAACAAACTGCCATGGCAGCAACACATGAAAGAACAGGGAGGACACACGCCCCTAAGGATAACATATGCTACCTAAAGCTGCCACATTTCAATGAGAAGACAATAGCTGTCATCAGACAAGCCATCCATAGGGAGGGATTGAATATATGGCTGGTGCACTCAGGACCCTCATTGAGGAGACTGCTCCACAGACACCAACCCACATACAATGATATGTGCACATTTCCTAATTGTCCCATCAACAATGCAGGAATGTGCATGAGAACATACGTGTTCTATAAGGTCACGTGTAAAAAAATGTAGCTCCTCGTACATCAGCAGTACCATAGGATCAAGGAGCACATGACAACGAGAGCTGCTGTTAAAAAGCATTTTGACAGATGCCACAACCAAGACATTGAGGCAACAGAAAGGAATATAAGCAATTTAAAAATCAAAGAGGCCATTATCATCAGCTGGGGGACTCCCCTCCCCCAAAATAATAGATTGGAGATCCACAAAGCAGACTAGTTACTATAATGACTTCACGTTTGCGTATTTCAGACATGTAGACCAGTTAAGGAAGAACATATTGAACGTTTGTTTTGTTTTGAACTGTATACTGTTTGCAGCGACACAAGATTTTGTCCAACCCATGCAAGCATGGAAAAGCAGATGGAAAAACGATGGTGATGATGATGATGTTTCAGCTCCACATTTGAAAAGAGGGTATTGCCCTGAAATATCCTGTTGGTGTATACTGGGTAAAACATTACCTTGTTTTGTTTTGTCATCATTTGCCCTTCATATTTTTCTACTGAATTGTACCGACTTTTTGAAAATTATCGGTCTTTTATTACACACACACATATATATATATAAATAATCATCATCATCATCATCACCGTTAAACATCCATTTTTCCAGGCTAGCATGGGTTAGACGAGTTGTCCCGTTGTGAGACAAGCCAGGTCAGATGACCACATAATGCTCATACAGAACTGATTTGGGCTTGGTTTCTACAGCTGGATGCCTTTCCTTATGCCAACCACATTTACAGTGTGGGCTGGGTGTTATTTGTCGTGTCACTTGCATGGCCACTTTACAATATGGGTTGGGGACTTTGGTGGGGGGAGTTGTGTGTGGGGATTGGGGAGATGATATATGTATATATATTATATAGAAATGACTTCTACAGGACTATAATTGTTTAATTCATGTGAAATCATCAGGAAAGTCTTTCCTGATGATTTCATATGAATGAAATAATTCTTGACCTGGTGAAGTCATTTCTGTATGCCTATATAAAGATGCCTATATTCTACCAACATAATGAGTACCTTTTTTTAACTGTCGTCACCAACTGACACCCCTTGAGAATCCACCCATAATAGTATATACAGTGGAATCTTGGTTGAAAAATTGTCTCTCAAGTAAGGAACATACAACAACAGTTGGCGGGAAAGCATCACTTGCTGTGTAGTTAGTTACTATGGTAATACCTCTCTGTCTTTCGCACACAGTCTCTCTCTCTCTCATCATTACATTTTGAGAAAAATAGTTTCAGTTTATAAGCATTTTAGATGACAAATGGCCTTGAGGAACAAATTAAGTTTATGAGCCACGGTTCATATGTATATGTGTGTGTGTGTATAGTTGTAGGGTTGCAAGGTAAATAGCAGCTGAGATGTTTGAACAAACAAAATTAGAGACGACCTCACACACAAAACATATCTGAAGAACTTTCGATTGCAAAGTCAAGTTCGATCTGTAATAGATCTTGCCTCGAGCTGGTCGATAGAGAAATATGATATGATGCAACACTGAATCCTCATTCTTTATAGTTTATATATATATATATATATATATATATATATATATAATCATCATCATCACCGTTTTACGTCTGTTCTTCCATGCTAGCATGGGTTAGACGGGTTATCCTGTTGTGGGCAGTGTCTGGTCAGCTGACCATGCCTTGCTCATACAGGTACTGATTTTGGCTTGATTTCTACAGCTGGATGCCCTTCCTAACACCGACCTCATTTACAGTGAGTGGTGGGTGCTTTTTCCGTGGCGCCTACACGTCCACTTTACAGTGTGTGGGCTGGGTGCTTTTTTGCCGTGGCACCTCCATGACCACCTTGCAATGGGAGGGTGTGGAGGCATATTGTCTATATGCTTCAGCTTTTACCCATGGGAGGTCGGGTACTCTGTATTACTGCGTGACGCCAGAGGTCACGGTCGTGTGTGAGAGGTGTAATTGGGTAAGGTCGGCTTTTATCACCTCATGCCAGGTCCTCTTGGGTCTCCCCACTCCGCGGTTTCTATTGACTTTTAGTGCTCTGCACCTTTTTATGCAGCTGTCATCCTTCATACGCATCACATGTCCATACCAACGCAACCACCTCTCCTGCACACAGCATTTGATTCCTCTTATGCTCAGTCTCTCTCTCAATTCATTTATGCCTTGTCGTTCGCGTATATTACTATTACACATCCATCTGAGCATGCAGGCTTCGTTTCTTTCTAATCTACGTAAGTCTTCCACCTTCAGCGCCCAGGTCTCACTACCATGTAAAATTGCTGTTTGGATACACGCATCATACAGTCTGCCTTTCATTTTGAGGGAGAAGCCTTTTGCAGCTAGCAGTGGCAGTAGTTAGCTGAACTTCTTCCATCCCGTTCTTACTCTAGTTATTGTACTTCTGAACACCCACCTCCGCTGCTAATCCGGTCACCTAGGTAGCAGAAGCTGTCTACTGTTTCTACAGAGCCCTCCCAGAGATTGGTGGTACTTGTTTCCTGTGGCTGTTTGCTGCTTGCTGTCCCAGCACAGCTGCTGCATGTGAAGCCTACATTCTTAATTAAGCTTCCTGAGATCCTGCTACATCTCTTGTGTACCCATTGTTTGCATTTGGGGAAGAAAATGGAGTTCCTACCTACACCTTTCCTACATACTGAGCAAGGCCATTTCCCTGAGGGGATCTGGGTTCTGTTTTCTCGTCTACTTTGTCATGTTGACTTTGAGACCCTTTCTTTCTAGTCCCTGCTTCCAAGTTTGGAATTTCTTCTCTAGTTCTACCATAGATTCAGCTATAAGTGCGAGGTCATCAGCATACAGGAGTTCCCATGGGCATCCGGTCTTAAACTCCTCCGTTATTGCCTGCAGGACTATGATGAACAGGAGAGGGCTAATAACAGAGCCCTGGTGGACACCAACCTGTACGCTAAATTCCTCGCTATACTCATTGCTAATCCTAACTTTGCTGACTGCTCCCCTATTCATCTAATCCTAGTTTTCTAAGAGCCCACCAGATTACAGCACACGGAACTCTGTCAAAGGCTTTCTCGAGATCGACGAATGCCAGGTAGAGTGGCTTACTTTTAGCTAGGTACTTTTCCTGTAACTGCCTCACAAGGAAGAGGGCATCAGTGGTGCCTCTTCCTGGTACAAACCCAAATTGCATCTCATCTATTTTCACTCGGTCCCTAATCAACTGTGCTATAACTCTTTCAGTTACTTCTCTCTCTCTCTCTCTCTCTCTCTCTCTCTCTCTCTCTCTCTCTCTCTCTCTCTCTCTCTCTCTCTCTCTCTCTCTCTCTATATATATATTTTGTTATACTCTGGGAGGGTCATGCTGCCAATAAAAACACACACACCAGTATAAGTTTCATTTTAGTTTATTATTAGTTGAGTAACTAATCCATTCACTGATTAGTTTGGCAACCTGGTGGTTGTTTAATTGTTAATTGCCAAAGCTCTTTTATTATACTTCTTGTGACCTTAATATCTATTCTTTTTCCTCTGTGTTCTGATTTTGTTCTATTTACTCCAAATGTCTTTTTTATTTGCAGTACAATTCTTCCAAAGTATATATATATATTTATAGCATGTGGGCTGGTTCTAATTTACTTAGTCGATAATTTGATATGATATTCAATAAGATTCATACCTTTGAAAATTATAATTTTAAAGTATCAAGTATACCAAATTATAACAAAATACTAGCATACAGTCCTGAAAAGTAGCATAATCCACTAGCTGTATCCCAATCTGGCAAACCTGACCACACCCACTTTGTAATGGATCTGAGCAGTTAGTTGGTATGTCTTAACAATTTGTTGAAATGTTTTTTAGAGACTCCTACTTGGTTGAGGCTTGTTATATCCTGCTCACTTACGTCATGGGTGCTGGGTGGGGTTTGAGAGTGCGAGACATACACACAGACCAGCAGACTGATAGTGAGCATAGAATTTTAGTTGTCATGAATTGTAGTTTTTCTTCATCAGCATTTTTATGCAGGTATGGATTGGATAGGATTTTTTAAAGCAATGCTTTTGCAGCCAGATACCCTATCTGACACCAACCCTTTTAGTCACTTTTTTCAACATACAGGTATATGATGTTCCTATTCTGACCCAGATACCAGCATGGTATTTTATCCCAGTTCAATCCAGAGCCAGCAGACATGATCAAAGGTGTTCTAACTACGACCATCCTGCCTTTTATATATATCCATGTTTTACAGAGTGTACTGGATGCATTTTATCATGACACCATTAGGAACACAACGTTTGATCCAACCGTAGATTCCTTTGAAGCTCTATATTGTCTGTGTTCTGTTGTTAAACACTGTTGCCTCTGGTCTAATCACATTTACTTTTAGTGCACTGGTGGATGGTTGTTTTTGTATTATGATATATCAGTCCTGTGTTGTCTCTTTCATGAAGTTCAGTTTTTGATGTCATTCTTCACATCATTGTCTGTATTTATTGGTCTTCTTCTCACAAAGGTTCCATTCACTTCAGGCCCTCAACACATTTTTATGCGGCTTTCACTTTCCTTGCGCATCACATGACCATTGCTGTGCAATCATCTCTCATGCACATTATATTTAATTCTTCTTATATTTATCTTTTTTCTCCACTCACTAGTATTCTGTCATTCATGCACACTAACATTACACATCCAGCAAAGCATGCAGGCCGCATTTATTTTTAGCTGTTGCAAATCTACACTTAAAGGCAACATGCTATGTAGCATTGCTGTTTGAACATATGCACAATGTAATTTGCTCTTGACTCTGAAAGTGAAGCTCTTTGTTATATATAAAGTCAAACCCATGCCAGTAGGAAGCTTTGTATGTTAAATGTTGATGATATATATCATCATATAATTGCTTATATTCCTTTCCATCATCTCAATGACTTGTTTGTAGCATCTGTCAAAATGTTTTTTAACAGAAGAAGCTCTTGTTGTATTGTGCTCCTTGATCTGTATGTGCAGCATCATCCGGATGGTGCTGCTGATGTATGAGACACTACATATTTTACATATGACCTTGTATACTCTGTATGCTCTCATGCACATTGTTGATGTGACAATTAGGAAGTGTGCACCAGCTGTATATTCAGTTCCTCCTTATGGGTGGCTTGTCTAATGGCAGCTGTTGTCTTTTCATTGAAATGTGGCAGTTTTAGGTAGAATATGTTATCTCTAGTAGAGTAGCCGTTTTCGATGAGAACTCTCTGAAATTCCACTGTACATTTGTTGAGTATCCTACAGAGCCAAAATGGCCTATAAATGGATTGTGATCTCTTGTAGTTCAGAAATACTGGAAAGGTTTTTCTCTTGAGAAGGTTTAATGCCAAAACAAAACCTTTCAAGCTTTGATCAGAGAACTTCTTTGTGCAGACTTCTTAGTGCATACAGAAACTGACATACAGCACCTTAAGGACTGTTCCTCAACTTCGTGTAGAGTGTTTAGTCTTACAATCAGCTTTATAAAAATCAAAGCACTGTTTACCCCTTCCTTTGGAGAACCATATACTGGACCCAGTATTATGGTTTATGGAACCAGGTTGAGGATAGTTGATAAATTTGTCTACCTGGGCAGCACATTGTCAAGAGATGGTTACATGGTTACATAGATGCCAAAATACATCTGTGCATCCAGAAAGCCTCTGTCACTTTCAGAAAATTAGAAAAAAGCGTTTGGACTGATTGCGACATTACTATTGATACCTAAGTAAGTGTCTATACATATGTTTTGATTGCTCTTTTATACTCCTCTGAAACCTGGGTGTTATACTCTAAACATACCAAATTGCTTGAGCATTTTCTGCAGAAATGTCTTAAGATGCATACTCAACATCAAGTGACAAAACAGAAATCCTGACATCAATGTCTTTGTCAGAGTGTAATGCCAAAACAATGAGTCTCTAGTAACATCTCAAATGCACTGGGCAGGACACATTGTCTGCATTGAAGATAGCAGAATCTCAAAGCAACTATTTTACGGTGAGAATGTCCTCAACACAAACTAAAAAAGAAATACAAAGACAGCATCAAGAACAATCTCGAAGAGCTGGCGTTTGATAAAGACAACTGGGAGGAGTTAGCTATAAATAGGGCTGAGTGGAGAAAGCACATAAAGGACATTTGTAAAACTTTCGAATAATTTCATCTAGAACATGAACACCTTGGAAAGGTGATGTTCATGATCTCAATGAAAACGTCAATAACCGGTCATGCGAATTCTGTCAACGTGTACTCCACACAAAGCTAGTTACATTAATCACTTGAAGTTGCTTGAAATAACAACCGTCCGTAAAATTATTTCCCCCCAAACCTGGTGAGACAATCTGCATGATATGTAACAAAGTCTATAGAACTAGTTCCAGATTTAAAAGACACATGGTGGTGCATAAAGATTGCGATCCCATCAATTCCATGGAAAGCACAACTTCTATGTGTCACTTGTGTAATAAACCATGCAAATCTGCATCTAGTATAATATGTCATCTACGAAGTTGAGGATGAAGAAAGGTGATAATGTAGAAACAAGAAGAAATGGTAATCATCTGTGAAGATGCTGCAATCATCATGTGTGTGTGTGTGTATTTATAGATAGATAGATTCATTAAAAACAACAGAAGGCTGGACTGGAATTTTTTTTAGAATTTTAATTCTGTAAAAACTCTATATATATATTTCGATGGCCCAGCTTCATCATCCAATCATGAGGAAAGACTTAGGCAATTTCATCAGGTGTTAATTGCAGAATTAGTTCCATAAGATAACAGGATTATTAGGTGAACACAAGCTGAGAATAGAAAACAGAGGACCGATTTGATTCAGGAATGGCCTGCCAATTCAGTGATGTATGGTTTGCCATTACAATAACACTAAATATATGTATATAACTTTTGTCAGTTTTCTTGGGTTTCCATTGTGGGTTTGAGTATTTTGTATGTCTGTAATTGAAAATGCCACCTAATAGTGTGTGTAATGTTTCCCTTCTAACAGCAAACATCTTGGCTTGAATATGTCACCTCTGATATACTTTTTTCCATGTCTTTCTATTCCTCATTTCCCTCTCTCCTTTAACTCTTACCAACCCGTACCACATGAAATCACATTAGCAAGACATTCTTGTAAAGTACAACCAGCACTATGACTGCAACACATTAAAAATTAATGTGTTTAGAAATAGTGCTTTGTTTGGAAGCTACCACAATGTGAATGGGATGGTAAATGTTAAAAATATGATAAAAATGATGTTGCGGTGTTACATTTTACACAATCCTTCAAGCAAACTACAACACCCTTTTAATTACTGTATTTACTTTAATAAAGCAAATTTTCATAATGATCTGACTGTCAGTAAATATTTGAATTAACAAACCTGTTTTTAGATATTTTCTACTAAATCATTACAGGATGATAAGAGTTAATACTGCAATATTCAATATTTCACAACGATATGTCCACTAGTAAAAACAATGTGAATACTTAAATTAACGAACCTTTTTTCAGATATTTCCTGCTAAATAATTACAGGATGTTAAATGTTAATACTCCAATTTTTCACTACAATCTGTCCACTAGTTAAGATGTTATAAACACTTGAATTAACAAACATGTATTCAGATATTTTTTGCTAAATCATTACAGGATGTTAAGAATTAACATATTCTTTGAATCTTTTGAATATAATAAATGCAATCCTGTAACCCTTTCTGTCATCACATTTCTGATGAAATGCATTTTCTCTATGTATTGATTAATTTTGAAAATAATCAAGAAGCTAGAGGGATTTAATAAGATAATCAACTTTTTTGTTATAAATCCAGTATTTAGAACATAACTTAAGAAAAAAGCTCTTACATAAAATGTATGATAAAAGGTTTAAATTTATTTAATTTAAATAAATGGATCTTGTCGAATTTGACAAGTTTTCCAGTAATTATTCAATCAAAGACCTGCTTATTGAACTAGTATGTAAATGACTGAATATTTCACAGACATAAGTACCCATAATGTAATTCTCAGATAAACAGCATGGGACTGTATATGATATGACTGTTCCTTTGAATTACAGGTACAGTCCATCTGTTGAGTTTACAAGCAATTTCCATTTATCCAATTTCACTTGCAAGGCTTGGGTCAACTTAAGGCTACAGTAGAAGACACTTGCCCAAGATGCCAGGCAGTGGTATTGAAACCCAAATCTCATGATTGTGAAGCAAACTTCTTCACCATTTAGTCATGCTTGCATATAAATCCAAATCCTTTAAAATGCAAGATGGTGTATGATGGGACCAGAGGCTGTCCTAAAGGGATTGTTATAAAAAGGGTTAATTTGTAGACCACTTAGTGTTGTATAGGTCTGCATAGTCTGTCCCCGTAACTTTTATGCTGTCCAAGTTGACTGCCACTTCTGATCTGTCCTCCATCATGCTGTCCATCAATTGCTGGTAGATGGCCTGTGCTATTTTGATGCTGCAGGGTAGACAGTTGTACTGAAACATTTATTTCTATGAAACCATAACTAAGTTTGTGTTTTAAAATTTCTATTTAGAAAACTGCAAAATCATTGCCACCATTATCACCACCACCACCACCATCATCATCATCATCATTTAACATGTTTTCTCTGTCAGCATGGGTTAGACAAGTTATCATTGAGCAAGTTAGTACTTTGAGCTACTGACTTCAGACACATCTGGTGAGGAGTGGGGAGCATATCTCACTTCCATACATTCCTGCATTCTCCTGTGTGCACCAAGTACATTTTATCATGGCACCAACACTAGAAAGGTTGTCATGTCATTGGCACAACTAAAAAGTCTTTCCAACCCCTTTGTTTGGCAGGTTTTCTATGGCTCAATGACCTTCCTATCACCAACCACTTTATAGAGTGTGCTGGGTGTGTTTATTGTATAGCTCACCAACACTAGAAGGGTTGTCATTTAAAAATATTTATTTGAATTAGAAGGATAATGTCTATTTCAGTTTTTCCGAGATCTAAAATTGGTGGAAGCAAGACAATAAGAATCCGTGGCTCATGTAATGCCCTCAGACTAGACACCTGGTCTAAATTGTTGCAACAGGGTAACCTCAGCTAAAGGCACTCAAGTGCATTAGATATTACTTAAAGTTGAGAGTTCTACTTTTGTGTTGGTAGGGGGAGTAATTGCCATGTATGGAAAGTGGTCCTTTCATAATTTCTTTAACACTTTGGTCTGATCTGAAAATTCATAACGAATTAGCAGCAGAGGTGGGTGTTCAGAAAGTACAATAACTAGGGTAAGAACGGGATGGAAGAAGTTCAGGGAGCCACTGCTAGCTGCAAAAGGCTTTTCCCTCAAAATGAAAGGCAGATTGTATGATGAGTGTATACGAACAGCAATGTTACATGGTAGTGAGACCTGGGCGCTGTCTGTGGAAGACTTTCGTAGATTAGAAAGAAACGAAGCCTGCATGCTCAGATGGATGTGTAATAGTAATATACGCGAATGGCAAAGCATAAATGAATTGAGAGAGAGACTGAGCATAAGAGGAATCAAATGCTGTGTGCAGGAGAGGCGGTTGCGTTGGTATGGACATGTGATGCATATGAAGGATGACAGCTGCATAAAAAGGTGCAGAGCACTAGAAGTCGATGGAAACCGCGGAGTGGGGAGACCCAAGAAGACCTGGGATGAGGTGATAAAAGCCGACCATACCCAATTAGACCTCTCAAAGGCGATGACACACGACCGTGACCTCTGGCGTCACGCAGTAATACAGAAGACCCGACCCCCCACGGGTACAAGCCGAAGCTGAAGCATATAGACAATATGCCCCCACACCCTCCCACTGCAAAGTGGTTATGGAGGCAAAAAGCACCCAGCCCACACTGTAAAGTGGACATGTAGGCGCCACGGGAAAAAAAGCACCCAGCACTCACTGTAAATGAGGTTGGTGTTAGGAAGGGCATCCAGCTGTAGAAATCAAGCAGAATCAGTTCCTGTATGAGCAAGGCATGGTCAGCCGACTGGACACTGCCCATATCAGGACAACCCGTCTAACCCATGCTAGCGTGGAAGAACGGACGTAAAACGGTGATGATGATGATCCCCTCATTTTCTTCTCTGGATACGCCCCCCCCCCCCTCTACTAGTAGTGGTTATTATCCTACACCATTCAACATCATAAACAATGTGTTTGTGTTTTGACCACTGTATTTGGCTTATCCACTGGATAGTAATTTTAAAATAGTCTTCAAATAATTTTCAAACACTTTTTAAATGATGATGAGGATGATAACAATAATGGAGATGTTGCTAGCTATGAAAATGATGGAGACTAAGATGATGATGATAGAAATGATAGAGATGGTGTCGATGATGATGGGGATAGGGATGATGGAAGTGATGACGATGAAGATTATAATGGTGACTACAAAGAGGATGATTATGATGGGGATGATGGTCACGACAATGATAATAGTGATGATGATGATGATGTACAACAAGATATAGTGGAGATTTGAGAGGGTTAATTTAATCCACTCCCAAACAATAAAAAAGTGTTCGACTTGGACTGTGGTCATACTGGGGCACTACCTTTAAAGTTTTTATGCCTCATATTGATACTGGTTATTTCAGTCTTATTGGTCTCTGTTTTTGTTTAATTGCGATGTTATGTTTTTTGAGACAATATTAGTTTTATATAAACATAGACTCAGACACACACATATATATATATATATATATATATATATATATATATACACACACATACAGTACATGCTTGTATATAAGCTGAGAAATATGTGACAAAAAAATCAATGGTAAAATGGTAGGAGCGATCAACTTACATTTGAATATGATGATAAAATATATTTGTTTTGGAAGTAAATATTACACCAGTTACCGTTTAGAGTTGACTATTACGCTGATTTTACTTTCATCATGAAATTCGTACTTCCAATTGTTTTTTTATATGCTTCAAATGAATATGGTCTTAAAATGATCAGAAATTGGTTAAAAAATCATTACGTAATGGAGTTGTGAAACAAAAACTATACTCTAGATAACACATAATACATTTTTTAAATATCAAAACCACACCATCGAAACATAATGTGTCGGTTACCTACCTCAGCTTATAAATGGGGTTTGGATTTCTGCCTATTTCTCGGGCATAAAATTGGGGGTTGGCTTATATTTGACTATATATAGTACATACATACACACACACACACACACATATTCACCCTCATCATCATTGTCATCATTTAATCCTCCTGATTTTTTGTTTGATAGGTTTTCTATGTATGGATGCCTTTCCTATCAAATATATAGATGGTGGTAGCTAGAGGACCAAACCAAAATATAGAACTTATGAACAAGATGTAGTTATCTGACCATATCTTGCTGACCCAGCCAACCCATGCTGCCAAGAAAACAGATGTAAAAATGATGGTGATATATATATGGATATATAATGGGTTTCTGCACAATCTCCACCTACTAATTTCCCTCATAAACCATTGGTCAACCTGAAGTTATTGAACAGTCGTAAGCAAACTAGCCTGTGAGCCACATGTGACCCGTTTGGGACTTTCTGAATGGCCCACCTAATTTCAAAATTACCCTGAATTTTTTAGTAGTGTGGCCTGCCTATGCAGTTTACTGCTTGAAAAAGGTTGCCCATAGATGATGTTTCAGATACCATGCAGTGAGATTGAACTTGGGATCATGTACTTCTTAACCACATGGCTGTCCTATTCACAAATCATCATCATTCTCAATATTATTGGCAGTATCAGTAAAGCGTCAGACAACATGCTTTGTTGCATCGATTCATGACCCTTCACGTTTTGTGTTCAAATCCCACTGAGGTTAGCTTTGCCTTTCATTCTTATGGGATCGATAAAATGAAGTACTGGTTATGTTCTGGGGTCAATTTAATTGACTTTTCTGCTCCCTTCAAATTTCCAACCTTGTGCCAAAAATAGAAACAATTATTATTTAGGGCGAGGGTTTGGCAGAGGCATTAGAGCGTTGGACAAATGCATTGCAGTATTTGTTTGGTCTCTACGTTGAGGTCAACTTTTCCTTTCATCTTTCCGAGGTTGATAAAATAAAGTACCAGTCAATTATTGGGGTGGTTATGATCTACTTTCCCTGTCCCCAAATTGCTAGTATTGTACCAATTAATATTGTTATTGTTACTTTTACCTGCTCCTTATGTTCTTAGTTTAGATATTGCCACAATCAACTTTGCCATTCATCCTTCTGGGGTCAATAAAATAAAGTACCAGTCAGGTGCTGGGGTTAATTCAAATGACTTACCTTCCCCCCAAATTACTAGCCTTGTACATAAATAACAAACTATTATTATTTTTTAAATGGCGTGGAGTTACGACCCTTTAAGTTCTGAGTTCAAATCCCTCCAAAGTTAGCTTTGTTTTTCATCCTTACGGGGTCAATAATTAAAGCACCAGTAATGCACTGGGGTTGATTTAATCGACTTTCCCCTCCCATTCAAATTGCTGGCCATGTGCCTAAAGTAGAAACAATTATTATAAAAGGTGATGACTTGGCAGAACCTTTAGAACGGCAGACAAAATGCTTTGCAGCATTTAGTTACAGCCCTTTATATTCTGGGTTGAAATCCTATTGAGGTGAACTTTGCCTTTTATTCTTCTCTGATCAATAAAATTAAGTACCAATTGAGCATTAGAGTCAATTTAATCAACTATCATATACACTCAGAATTGCTGGCCTTGTGCTTAAATTAGAAACCTTTGTTAGTTATTATCTTTGTTATTATTTATTTACTGATAGAATGCGATTAAAAAAAATGTCTTTATGTATGATGTGAATATCTGAGTGTGTGTGTATGTGTGTGTAAATATACATGTGAATATGTGTATGTGCGTGAGTGTTTCTTTGTGTTCCAGTTTTAAAATAGTTATTAAAATGTAAATTAACAATCTATTTTTAGAAGCGTTGAGTGAGTTACAAATTTTTGAAAATTAAGATAATTTAAAGTTAATGGTTACAGCACTTTTTTTTTTTTACTATGAAAGATAGTCTCATTAGTAGGTTATATAAGACCCTGGAGACAGAATAAATGGACAACGTTACCTGTGGGACTTGAACTCACACATTCCATATATACGTTATATGGAAGGTACGAGTTCAAGTCGCATAGGTGTTGCTCTCTGTCTTCAGGGTCTTATTAGACTATATTTCATAGTAAAAAAAATAACAAAAAAGTGTATTATAGCTTTTAACGTTACTCTCATGTTCATTTGATTTGTCCTCCACTCCTAATTCTACACAAGCCTAGATACATATCTTCAGACTGCTGTTGAAATGTCAATTGCTGCATATTTAACAGTTCTATGAATGTAAGCCCAAATGGTGTCTGCCTCTTGTTGGCCCCTTATATCTCTTGTACTGCAGTGACTGTGCATTATATTTTAAGCTACCCTTCTTTCTATTTAAACCACCTTTCTAAATACTTTGGGCTGGCCAACGCAAAGTTGGTAATAGGCTGAAGCCAGATGTCAAATGTAGGTCCTCCATAGCTGGAAATAAATGCAGGCTGGTAATAAATGCAGGCCAGATGTGAAATGTAGGTCCTCCCAAAGTTGATAATAGGTTCTGGCCTAAAATGTAGGTCTCTCTAAAGCTGGGACTAGGTCTAGGCCAGATGTAAAATGTGGTCCCATATCAAACAACTCATTAGATATTTTAGTAATCTATGCTAAGTATATATGATGTGTGTTATTGAGTACATTACATGCAGTGAGTGTACATGATTTACTTGCAAATAACAGAAAAAAAAGCTTCCCTCTGCTATTCTGGCCTGATTATCAACAATGAACCCCCTAATTAAAATGGTTGTCATTGCTTCCTTTATAACTTCTGATAGCAAGCCACCCACCTATGACTGCCCCTGATCTAGTGGCACCAACCTGACAAAGTCCATTTCTTCTTTGTTATCAACTCACCTAAGACCCTCCCACCCCCTCTGATTCCGTGACACCAACTTGACCAAGGCTACCCCTTGTATCATGTTAGCATATCAAAGTGTTCTTATATATATATATCATCATCATCATTTAACGTCTATCTTCCACGCTTGCATGGGTTTAGACGGGAATTGTCCCACTTGAGGCAAGATTGGTCGTCTCGCTCGTATGGGACTGTCTGGTAGGTTTTCTCCGGCTGGATGCCCTTCCTAACACCAACCATGTTTACAGTGTGGACTGGGAGGTTTTTACCGTGTTACCTACATGGCCACATTACAGCGTGGACTGTGTTTTTTTGTCGTGACACCTACACAACCTCATTTATTTAGGACTGGATGTTGTGGTACCAACATAACTTTACAGAAAAAGGGGTGGTGTTGATGTGGGTGGGGGTGTATATTTGATTAAGAGGTGCCTACTGACTGTAGGTTTCGTTTATATATATATTAGAATATCAGCATTAACCCCATTTCATGAATAGTAAAACTAGATACCTGTCAATAAAGCTCCTATAAATAGTTCTTTGGGATTATATTCTAAATGCCTGATATATCATCACCCTACCACTGGCACTGCTGCCACTGTCAACACCACCACCAGCAGCACGATTTTGTACCTGCTTTTCATGTAACAATGGGTTAACTGGTTCATTATAGCCTAAGTCATTCCTCATTTAGAGTTACTTGATGGGTCAGCAGATTACTTCTCATTCTTACATTTCATTTTTGGCATGGTTTCTATAGCTGGATGCTCTTCCTAACACTAACCACTTTATAGTGTGTTCTAGGCATATTTTATCCTGGCACTAGTTAGTACTGGGGATATATTATGCCCTAGGCAAAACTAAAGGGTCTTTTTATTACATACCATTATAAAATATGATGAATTAGTTATTTCTAGAAACATCTCCAAATTCTTGTTTTGGAAATATCAGCTAAGTCTCAATATACAAATATTATGGTCACTGTTGAATGTTTTTGATGGTAGGTTGCTTGACCAGAGACGATCTTGGGTTAAACAACAATATCAACCAAGCAAGAGGGGATAGTTAAGTTGATAATGACACATTAAATAATGTAGACTTACCTGCCTGCGCATCTGCTCTGTTGGGGCTAATGAAAGCTAACCAGTGTTAAACAGTATTAACTAAGGCTAACCATTGTTAACCAGGGCAAAACATCAATAACTACATTGAGAGTTATTAATGATTGCCAGTCTGTTAACTAGAGACCACAGTGTTTTCAGTTCCTTTTTCACACTTTAGCTGTCTACATGTCTACATCAGTCCTAAGATGTCAGGGACATCTAGATATAGAGAGGATAATTAAGTTGATAATTAATGACACATTAAATAATGTAGTCTTATAAGCCCTTATGTCTGCTTAGTCAGAGCTAACTATGGCTTTGATGGTTGACCTGGGCTAAACAGCAACTACACTGAGAATCTTTCTCTTTGCCAGTCTTTTAAATGGAGATCGCAGTGTTTTTAGCTTCTTTTTCACAGTTTAGCTGTCTACATGTCTCTCTACATAATGTCTCTACATGATGTCTCTCTATCTACATGATCTCTCTCTATCTTTATGATGTCTCTCTATCTACATGTTGTTTCTACATGATGTCTTTGTTTACATGATGTCTCTCTCTACAAGATGTCTCTTTCTACAAGATGCCTCTTTCTACATGATGTCTCTATCAACATGATGTCTCTCTCTCCATCAGTTCTACACCAGTCCTAAGCAGCCAAGAAGATACTAGGAATATCTAGATATTTAGGCATCCCCAGATATCTCTTTCAATCTGGCTGCAGTCTCACATCTTTCTATTGCCTGTGGAGACACTTTGCCCAACTACTGTTAATTATGTTTCATCCTGGCTATAGGCACAGGTGGTCATAAGCACAGATGGCTATGGGAACAGGTGGTTATAGGCATAGATGGTTACAGACATAGGCATGGTTATAGGCATAGATGGTTACAGACATAGGCATGGCTATAGGCACAGATGGCCATAAGCACAGTTGGCCATGGGTACATGCATGGCTATAGGTGCACAGATGACCAGAGGCACAGGCATGGCTATAGGCATATACATGGCTATATGTACAAACATGGCTATCTGCACGGATGTCTATAGGCACAGATGGCTTGGCACAGGCATGACTATAGGCACAAATGGCCATAAGGACAGTTGGCTATAGGCACAGGCATGGTTATCTGCACAGATGGCGATAGACACATATATCGCTACAGGAACAGGTGTGGTTATCTGCACAGGTACGGTTATCTGCACAAATGGCTATTGGCTCAAGTATGGCTACAGATTTGGCTTGACTGTTGGATTAAGAAGTTTGATCTGTAACCACAATGTTTTGTGTTCTATCCCACTGTGTCGTACATTACTATAACCTTAGACTAACTACTTCTTGGTGAGGGAATTAGGTAGATGGAAACTGTATCGAAACCCATCATGTATATGTATGTAGGTGTGTGTGTGTATTTATCTCATCTTATCTTCACATTTGACACTACTTGCACAGTTGGTAATGTTTGTTTCACATAAACAGTATATCCTGTGGTTCAATGGTTTCAGGTGCAAAAATCATTATCTTACAAACAAAAGAGTTGGCATCAGGCCTTAGAATTCTACCCCAAAAAGAAACTTGTTCAACCCATTCCATCCCATGGAAAAGGTGACGTAAAAATAATGGAAGTGGTGATGGTGTCATTAGCAAAAAACGAAACCTTACATATGTGAGGAGGGTTGCAATGTCTGGAAGAACTGACTTTTTTTTTTAAGAACAGCTGATTAACCCTTTTGATACCAAACTTTTTGAAACTGCCCCTGGTTTTATTAAAGAAAACTATTTATTTTGAAGACTTTATATTTATCTAAAAGCCTTCCCTCATAATGTTATGCAAGAACCTTTAAATCATTGTTTCAAACACCAACTTAATAAATAAGTTTAATATTTTACTAAGTTATCGATTATTTTTCAAAATCATATGCAGTGTCTTACATTAGAATTATGGTAAAGAAAGGGTTGTATTAAAAAAATAGAATGTGTGTGTTGGAGGAGGGGGGGGGGGGTTACCTAAGTTTTCTTTTGATTTTGACTGTTGATCTCATTTCAGAGCAAAATTGGTTGGTTTTGCCCGTAAAATCTATGCAGCGATTCTTTCCTGAGACATTCTAACAACATGCCCATAGTATTGGAGCTGTGATCTCTCAATTCGGAGCTTTACCTGGAGTGACTCTATTATCTCCAAGCTATGCACTTTATCGAGTAATGTTACTCCAAAGACCCTTCATTATGGTGAATTGGCAGTATCGGTAGAGGGTCAGACGCCATGCTTTCTAGCATAGTTACGTCCCTTTACGGTTTGAGTTCAAATCCCGTTGAGGTTAACTTTGCCTTTCATCCTTATGGGGTCGATAAAATAAAGTACCAGTAATTGCTGGCCTTGTGCCAAAAGTAGAAACAATTATTATTATTATTTGATGGATTGGCAGTATCTCATTTCAGAGCAAAATCCTCTGTATGATTAGCCAATAATCAGAGTATTTGCATGATCACTTGATCTGCTAGAAAAAGCAAATAAAATCTTCCTCAAACTTTCATCATACCATCTAAAAACAACAAAACAAAAAAATCAAATAGGATAATGTAGTCCTAGAGACATCATTATCATTATTTTTATGCCTGCTTGAATTGGACAGAATATTTTGAGGCAGTGTTTTACAGCGGATGCCCTTCTTGATGCCAACCATTTTAGTTTTCTCTTACAACACTCACTGTGTGCCTTTTCTTCTTCTTATTATTATTATTTGTAACGCTTTTGTTCTGGCAGATGTTATACCAACACTATACCAAAAGAGCAAACCATAGCCAATGGTCAAAGGTCCTTTGGGTCATTCCTTCTTCAACTTTCCAACACCCTTCTTAGAATTCTTGCAATTCTACAATAATCCTGTCCTTTTTTTTTCTTCTTTGCCCACTTATTCCTGAGAGAGTCAGGGGGAAGAGTCCTCAAACACTCCTTCTAGCAGGTCCTGTCAGAAGCAACCATCTCCAACTGATCTGGCTGGATCCTCAAATGTAACCAGCCAACCATCTTGTTCGGGGTCTACCCCTGGGTCTCTTGTTGGTTGGTTTTGCCCGTAAAATCTATGCAGCGATTCTTTCCTGAGACATTCTAACAACATGCCCATAGTATTGGAGCTGTGATCTCTCAATTCGGAGCTTTACCTGGAGTGACTCTATTATCTCCAAGCTATGCACTTTATCGAGTAACGTTACTCCAAAGACCCTTCATTATGGTGAATTGGCAGTATTGGTAGAGGGTCAGACGCCATGCTTTCTAGCATAGATACGTCCCTTTACGGTTTGAGTTCAAATCCCGTCGAGGTTAACTTTGCCTTTCATCCTTACGGGGTCGATAAAATAAAGTACCAGTAATTGCTGGCCTTGTGCCAAAAGTAGAAACAATTATTATTATTATTTGGTGGATTGGCAGTATCAGTAGAGCATCGGACAACAAGCTTAGTGACATAAGGTTACGGTCCTCTACATTCTGAGTTCAAATCCTGCCGAGGTTAGCTTTGCCTTTTATACTCAAGGGGTCGATAAAATAAAGTACCAGTAATGCATTGGGGTCAATTTAATCGACTTTCCCTTTTCTCTTCAAATTGCTTGCCTTGTGCCTTAAGTAGAAACAATTATTATTATATACACTGTCTGAATAAAAGATGTCTGTTATTATTGATATGCTTAATAAGGGCTGATGAGCTGGAAGCTAAACATCAAAAGTAGTCTTCAAATGTTATCGTTAAATTTGATAAGGTTAAGTACTCAACGTGTTCTCTTGTTGCTTTACAATTATGTATTACTGGTCCTGTGGTCACAACACTACTAACCTTGCTACCACTTCTATTGTATTGTATTTTAACATATATACAGTGTAGTGTTTCATTCTATGCTACCCATTCCTCCTGGAGCCCTCTCCCTCTAAAATACCTGTCTCATATTTAGTTAATTGCTCTCCCTCTTCCTCCTCCCCTACTTTCACTTTCACTGGTTCTTTTTGGTTGATTGGTTGGTGAGTTACTTTCAATAAGGAGGGAGGAGAAAATAGTGGTAGGGGATGGGGTGCTATATCTGCAATGATACCATTTCTGCATTCAGTTAAATGTATGCAAATTTCTGAATTCATAGAAACCTTCTAATGTATAATAAAAGAAAAAAAACTAAATAAAAACCCAACTAAGAAATGTCGTCATCGTTGTCATCACCACCATCATTATCATTATTATCACCATATATATATATTTTCGGTATGGATGATTGTAAAGTCTACTTCTCTCCATCAAATGATATCAGTTAAGATTGCTTTGCTTTAATGAATGCTGCTGCTCATTCACTGACTCTATATCAAATATATTTGGCTTGAATTAATATCAACAATTTGTTTCTATTTTATTTTATTTCATTTCATTCTATTTTATTTGTATTTTTATAAATGATTGGGGAAAGAGTAAGAGAGAGTAACAAAGGAAAGAGATAGAGATACATAAGGAGAGGAGGTGCTTTATTTATTTGTTCCTTCTTGGTAGCCATTGTTGTGTGATGGAGAAAAGGTTAAAAAAACAAACAAACAAACAAAAAGAGGAAGAAAGAAAAACTAATAAATAATATGAAGGAAGAAGAAAGACGACATCATGAAGAAATCCTCCATCTTTTAGATTTGTTGTCAATTAATTGTAAATCTGTGAGAAAACGGTGAGGAAATTTTTGGAAATTTCCATAATGAAATGCTGAAGTTAATTTAGTGTGTATGATCAAAGAAATTGACTTGTGTCTGGTGTTTATGGCAAACTAAATGTCGATTCTGTTCATATTGGATACCATCGATTCTGAGTTGGTTTTTCCATAAAACAATTCACCTGATTCAGCAGCCATTGCTGTTATCTTTTAGTTTAGAAGTTATTTTATAATATCTTTCCATTTCGCCACCCCTCCTCATTGCTACTATTGTTCTTGTTCTCTCTTATCTGTGTTGTGTGATTTTCATGTTGATGGTCAATGTTGCTTCTCACAGCTTCATTTATTTATTTCTGTATTTATTCCTTGCTGATTTAATTACTCCTCGCATCTATCTATATAATAGATATATATCTGTAACATTTTCAAAACTAGAATATATATATATATATATATATATATATATATATATATGCATATATATGTATATAGATATATATATTTATAAACTCATACACACACAGTATATGTGTGTGTGTGTGTGTGTGTGTGTGTGTGTGTGTGTGTGTGTAGCACAGATGGAAGAAGACTAGTGAAAGAGAACAAAAAATCTCATTTCGTCTCTACAAAATTGTTTTCTAATCTTGATCAGCCATTTTGATTTTATAAATACCTAATAAATTTTGCTGTTGTCATTTCTTTTGGTTGAGGATTTTCTTCTCTTTTTCTGTCTTTGCATTTCTAGGAAATACATAGTACAAGAAAGATGTATGTTCATATGTGGATGCAGTATATTATATTAAATTTTATTATGTAGTAGATATAGTGGTGTTGGCAGTTGTGGTGGTAGTGGTGGGGGAATAATTCTGATAATTGTGTTTTTCAATGGTCAGATTGTGAAGATATAGGAGATGATGTCTGACTGACTGACTGACTGACTGTTGTTCTGTGCAATCTAAATTGTAGGTATGGTTTAGCTCTCAGTAGTAATAAAAGTGTTTCATTTTGGCCAAATAAGGTGATAGCTCTGATGTTGTGGCAGCAGCAGCAACAACAACAGTAATAATATTTTGGTGATGGAAGAATAGAAGAAAAGCTGTGAGAAATTGTTTATGACAAAGAAAGAGTGAGGTGTAGGGGAGCTGTGGTGATTTTCCATCCATTGCAATTTTTTTTCTCTTTGCTTGTTTTATATATATATATATATATATATATATATATATATATATATATATATATATATATATATATATTTCATCCCTTCAGCCATCTTACTTCTTCCAGGCTAATTTCGAGTTCTTTCTATTTCTCTTCATTAACTCCTATCCCCTTCTTCTTTCACTCTTTCTTTTCTTATCTTATTTATTTATTTATTTTATTCATTTTCCTCTATCATCACATGTTGTTTCTTTTCTATATTTGGAATGTAGATATTCTATCAATATCTTCTTTATACATACAGACACAGCCATACATACATGCATATGTTGTTCACACATACATACATATTCACATATACATGCATACATATCATACATACATGCATACGTATCATTGATACATACTTACACATATATACAATCATATTCACATACATATACACACACACATACACATATGTACACATATACATACATACATACATACATATACATGATACAGCTTAATTTTCATACATCAGGTTGGCAATTTAAATTCTATTTGCTAGCATTGTGTCTTTTTTCTCTTCTCTTCTTTCCTTTTTTGTTCATTTGTTAGTTCTTATCAGGGGGATAAATGAAAAAAAAAACAATCAAGAAAACATACATTGTAAAAACAAAAAAAAAAAGGAAGAAGAAGAAATAAAGGCAACATTTTCTTTCTAGAATGTGTCTGAAAAGGCAGTGTTGTTGTTGTTGGTGTTATGATGATGGTGGTGATGATGGTAATGGTGGTGGTGGCAGCGGTATTTGCTTAGCCATGTTGTTTCTGAATGTGTTGTAGCTAGGTGCAATAGAAACCAATATATTAGTGTTTCGTTGTCTTTGTCATACTGACGACTGGCTTAATTATTTGAACTAGTTTACTTTGTGATTCTAGTTGAGCTGTGTGTGTGTGTGTGTAACAATGGTGTTGTTGCTGGTGGTGCTGCTGGTGGCGGTGGTGGTAGTGGGTTGCTGAAAAAGCTGTGAGGGTTGGAGAAAAATGATTTGATGTCCATTTGTGTTGGATTTCACTCCAAGTGACCTCAATATTTTATTGATTTTGTTATATCATTTGCTATTACACATAAAAGAATATTTTGTTGCATTATTGCTATAAAACTGATATAAGGAAAAAAAGCCAAGAAAAGTAGTAAAGGATGAGGGGGAAAAGCTGCTCGAAGACAGTATTTTTATTGTTTTTGTTTTGGGAAATGACACCTCAGTGTAGCTTCATTCCTCCTCCTCCTCACCTCCTGCCTCCATTCAGTTAAAGACCATAAGCAACAGTGCGTTATGTGGTTCAACTTGAGCTTGCATCTAACAATATGTCAGACAGAAGTCAGCAGCAGTGTTGTTATAACTATATTGTATCACCTCCCAGACAAGGTATCTTTGTGTGAAGTGCATAGCTAATGCTTTCTCTTAAGTCTTAAGTCACAAGAAAAAAAAAATCACTAATGAGATATTTATTTTCCTATTCGATATTGATCAAGAGTCAAACTAAGAGTTGATGAAATATTTTCAATTTTAGTGGTTTGAGCAAAGCACTGAACCTCTGGAATAGGTACAAAATGTGTGACAAAAACTGCTCATTGTAATCCTAAACTTACTGCAAGTCAACAAGGGAGCTGCTTCTATGTGGACTCTTGATTTGCTAAAAATAGCAGCCAAGCCTACATCAGTACTTATTCTGCTGGTATATGTTGGCAAGACTTTCTTGAGACAATGTTCTTTGCGTGCCTGTCAGGATGTCAACGCATACCTTACTTTTTAAGTATGGGGCTTAAGAACAAGTAAGGTACTTATTCCACTGATCATCATACTTGAACATCTGAGCTGTGAGATCGAGACAAACATCCCCACTTGTTTTAACATGAAGATATATGTGGACATAAACAAACACAGACATTCTTTTTCACACACATACACATCTTATGATTTATCAAGGCTTTTGGATGGTTTTAAAATTGAAACATTAGAATCCAAAGACAAAAATAGCAATAAATAATACCTTTGGGAAATTGGGTAAACGTTTTTCTTTCCCTAAGGATATTTTACATGGAGCTTGATCTGGAGCTGTAGGGCAGATGTAGAAGAGTGGGAATATTTTTATTCACCAGAAATTCTCTAATTGAAAGTGCTGTGTGAGCAGGCACATTTTCATGATGCTGTATCCAATCTCCTGCAGTGACCTTTTGGACTCGCTGGACCTGTTTTTGAAGTCATTCTAAGACATCTTTGTAGAAGGTGCAATTAACTGTCTGTCCTGAAGGTAAAAATTGTTTGTGAACAATACCACAGCTGTTGAAAAAAAGGATAATCATCGTTTTCACCCTGGATCAGCTCATGCTTTCTTTGAATGAGGAGAATTTTTCATGTGCCCCGCTTTACTTTGCCATTTTGTCTCTGGATTATACTCGAACACCCATAATTCATTTTTATCCAAGAGATTTGGCTCAATTTGAAGTCGTTCTAATAAATCCTGACAAATTTGCAACTGGTTTGGTTTTTGCTCCACAGACAAATGTTTGAGCTTTAGTGTTGCTCAAAATTTTCACATGTACAGCTGCATTTTTATCCGAGCCCATTTCCTCTGCAATCATCCTAACACTTAATCGGTGATCTTTAGCCATCACCACTAGCAACATTTCCAGATTTTGTTTTTTTGTTAATGAGATTGGCTTTCCAGACATTTTCTTGTCCCTCTTTGAAAGCTTTGTGCCGCTTAAAAACCTTACTTCTTGACAGAAGGGCATTTCCATAAGCTTATGTTAAAGAATTAAATGTGTCGGTGGTAGATTTGTTGAGTTTCATTTAAAATTTGACGCATACTGTTGTTGAGTATTTTCCTGCATTGCTAACATAACAGACATTATGAGTACATAAAGAGCAATAACTCACGACCAGACAAAGAGTTGGGAGGACTCTAAGTTGTGTCAAAAACATGACGATCTCTCCTGTACACTCGGTGGAATGTTAGAACATATATAAGCAAGACACAGATCCCTGGCCTGTCAGGGAGATTAGTTGCTCCGCTTCAGTACTGATTTGGTCTGTGTGGGCCCATCCAACCCTTACTAATAGGGAAAGCAGACATTAAATGACAATGGTTTTGACGATGATATATATATATATATATGTGTGTGTGTGTAGATCAGGAATAATGCCAGTTTTAAACTAGATAGCGTACTTGATGTGTGGGAAGTAGTGTAAATATAGTAGAGAGTCAGGTCCTGACCCAGTCTGGAATTTGCTGTCAAAATGGCAAGAGCCTGTCAGGCCTTGACTCTACTATATATAAACCAAGCCCAAATCAGTTCTTAACAGGACAACTCATCTAACCCATACTAGTGATGACGGTGATGTGCTGAGATGCTGAAGGCATCTGTAGAGGTAGGCACTAAACTGGTTGCACGCATCATCAATCAAGCTATATATGGTGGTGTCATACCCAAAGACTGGTGCAGCAGTATTCTTAAATTGCTACAAAGGTAAAGGGGATGCTCTGGAGAGGAGCAATTATAGGGGCATAAAACTGATGGATAAGGTTATGAAAGTGGCAGAGAGAATATTAGCGCAACTGATTAGAAAAAGGGTCAAATTAGATGAGATGCAGTTTGGTTTTGTGCCTGGGAAAAGTACAACAGATGCCCTCTTCTTAGTGAGACAACTATTAGAGAGGTTCTTAGAGAAGAATAAGCCACTATACTTAGCTTTTATTAACCTAGAGAAGGTCTTTGATAGGGTACCCCGATATGTCATCTGGTGGTCCCTAAGGAAACTAGGTGTAGAGGAATGGCTTGTGAGGACAGTGCAAGCTATGTACAGAGGTGCTGTCAGTAAAGTGAGAGTAGGAATGGAGTTTAGTGAGGAATTCCAGATATAAGTAGGAGTACATCAGGGTTCAGTCCTCAGCCCACTTTTGTTCATTATAGTCCTCCAAGCCATAACAGAGGAGTTTAAGACTGGATGCCCATGGGAACTTCTCTATGCTGATGATCTGGTTCTTATAGCAGAATCAGTAGAGGAGCTAGAGAAGAAATTCTGGCTATGGAAACAGCAGTTGGAATCAAGAGGTCTGAGAGTGAACATAGTTAAAACAAAAGTGTTGATAAGTAGAAAAGAGGACAAAACTCTGATTCCATCAGGGAAATGGCTATGTTTGATATGTAGAAAAGGAACTTGCATAAATTCTATAAAATATATGCAATGCAGATCTTGGGTACACAAGAGATGTAGTGGGATAGCAGGCAAACTAACAGGTAGAGAAAACTATGTATGCAATAGATGTACATGGAAAGTTGACAGTAGTAATTGCAGTGATAAACACATTTTTCAAATTCAGGTTGGTTCTATAGAAGTGGTTGATAGCTTCCGGTACCTAGGTGATCAGATTAGCATGGGAGGGGGTGTTCTGAGGCCATAGTATCTAGAATAAGGACGGGTTGGAAGAAGTTTAGGGAGCTGCTTCCTCTGTTGACAAAGAAGGGTTTCTCCCTGCGTATGAAAGGCCAGTTATATGATGCCTGTGTGAGATGCGCGATGCTACATGGTAGTGAGACATGGGCAGCAACTGCAGAGGATATGCGACGGCTGGAGAGAAATGAAGCAAGCATGCTCCGTTGGATGTGCAATGTCAATGTACGTGAACGACCAAGCATGTATGAGTTGAGAGAGAAACTGTATAAGAGGGACAAGTTGTAGTGTGCAGAAGAGAAGACTGAGATGGTATGGATATGTGATGCGCATGGAGGATGACCGCTGGGTAAAAAAGTGCCAAGAAATGCTGGTTGAAGGGAGACGCAGTAGAAGAAGACCACAAAAAACATGGGCGGAAGTGGTGAGAGCCGACCTCAGATTGCTGAAGCTCACGGAGATGACGAAGGACCGTGACAAGTGGAGAGATGCTGTGCTGAATAGGACCCGTCCCACCCTTGCAAGCAGGGAAAAGCGGATGTAAAATGATGATGATGATGATATATATCAGATCCTTGAACTTCTTTCACTCCATTCTCACTCAAGTTATAACACTATCACTCCACTGCTAATGAGATCACATAGATAGCTAAAGATATCTATTACTTTTAGTGAATGAATATCATCATCATCATCATCATCATCATCATATGTCCGCTTTTCCCTGCTTGTAACAGATGGAGTCATACAGGTGCTTTAGTGACCTACAGTGTTTCCTGTACACTTGAAAGCTAACGGAGCCTATCTCCTTTCCAGGTCTGAACACAGCAGATTTCTTCCAAAGAAGGATAGAGAGTGGGAGAATAGAAGTGAGAAAGAGATATAGAGGTAGCATCAACCCCAGTACTAGACTGGTACTTTCTGCTTCAATCTCGAAAGGATAAAAGCAAAGCTGGCTTTGGTGGGATTTGAACTTGGAAAGCTGAGAGGTGGAACAAATAACGCAAACCATTCTATTTGACATTCTAACAATGTTGCCAATTCACATATGTATGTGTGTGGGGTTTCTGCACAGTCTCGGTTGACCAAATTCATTCACAAGACATTGGTCAATCCATAGGTATAATAGAAGATTCTTGTCATGCAATGAAGTCGAACCCGAAGCCACATGGTTGTGTGCTTCTTAAACAAACAGCCATGCCTGCACCTATAAATATCATAGTCTTTGTTGGAATTATTGTGTAGATCATTAGCTCAGCTTGATGATGATAATAGTTGTGATTTAGACTTCTGAAGGTATATAGGACTACATTTTCAAAACTTTTTGTAATATATATATTGTGGTTAGGCGAAGCATCTTTAATATGTATATATGTGATTCTTTATTATCATCGTCGTTGTCGTCGTCGTCGTCATCATCATCATCATCATCATCATCATCATCGGTAGAGTGGGGGACAAAATGCTTTGCAGCATTTGGTTACTGCCCTTTCGTCCTTCTGGGATCAATCAAGTAAAGTACTGGATCAATATAATCAATTCCCCCTATCCACAAATTGCTGGCATTGTGCCTAAATTAGCAATGATTATCATCATCATCCTCATAATTTTACATCCATTTTCCATGCGGGTTGGACTGCTCATCACGGTGTGAGACTAGATGGATTGAAGAATCATATATTGCTCATACTTTTTATTTTTGACATGGTTTCTACAAATGGCTGCACTTTGTAATGTTAACCCCTTTACAGAATGTACTGCGTGCATTTTATCGTGGCACCAGTCCGGAGAGGTCTATGTCTTCAACAGGATCAACAATAGAGAGGTTATGTCCTCAGCAAGGCTAAAGGATTCCTCTCAACCTTACATTGTTTCTGTTCGAACACCATTCACTGAACAGAGTAAACTGGGTGCATTTTATCATATTGCAAACACTAGTTTTACTTTGAATCATGTGAAACTGAAGGGGTACTCACTGTCCATTATTGTCTTCACTCAATGAAAGCAACATGACCTGGGTCTGAGAGTTGAATAGAGAATGTTGGGTCAAATATTTTAATACATATATTGTGGTTGGGGCAAATATTTGAGCACACATTGCTGGGGTTAGGTAAAATGTTCAACACAAATGTTTAAGTTAAGTAAAATATTTGACACACATGTTGGGGTTGGGGAAAATGTCTGACACTGGTTTGGTACATGTTGGAGTTGAGTCAAATGTTCAACACCTCATTTAAAATGTTTTCTTTATATTTCAGTATATTATTATTATTTTACTTTATTACTATTTTATTGGTTTCATCCATTAGACCGTTGCCATACTAGGGCATATATATATATATATATATATATATATTAGGGTAAACATTGATGCAATTCAATTCAAGCACTCAACGTACTTTTTCCACATAGGAGTGACGGAGTAAAAATCGTATAAAGAAAAGAACATCTGAAACTACTTCGCTTTTCTTTATACGATATATATATATATATATATATATATATATATATATATATATATATATATATATCATCATCAGCAGCAGCAGCAGCATTAACGTCTATCTTCCACGCTAGCATGCGTTAGACGGAATTGTCTCATTTAGAGGCAAGTTGGTTCAGGTGACCGTATATATTATATGCTACTGCTGGCCACCTTTTTTCTGTATCCAGGGGCATCTTACCCGATTTTCTCAGTTAATATTTATAGCAATCGACTGTTACAATTATTTTCATCATCTAGGATTCCCACATTTTCAAATTTCAAATTACCCAGCTCTTTGATAATTCCTAAGATGTATATATATATATCATCATCAATGTTTCAGGTCTATTTTTCCACACAGGCATGGGTTAGATAGGTTGTCACATTATGAGACAAGTCTGGTCAGGTGACTGTCTTGCTCTTACAGATCTGTTTTTGGCTTGGTTTTTATGGCTGGATGCCCTTCCTAATGCCAATCATGTTACTGTGTGGACTGGTATATACATATATATTAAACAATGAAAACAAATAAGACAAGATTTAGTAGTTAATTAATCCATTGTTTTATAATCAAAATAAACAAAATATTTATTGATATACTTACTAATCAATAGCAGTTATGTAACTCCGTAGTATTAGCCTCAACAAAATACATCCATTCTGCCATCAGCTTCTTGCTTAAAGACAATACCTAGCTTTCTGTCCTCCACTGTTTGGTTACATTCTGTATAAAATCCCAAAGGATTTTATAATTCTCATTCTCAATCACACTCTCTGGTTCCTGTTCATGCCACCTTTATACCAGTTAACATATCTTGCAACATTATCATACCTTCTCTTGTATTCACATTGGGCTAATTTCATGCCCCCACTAACCAGATGTTTCATTTTTTACGCATGAATGTCACATAACCTTCACAATGGGGGTGCCACAGTCTTATCTTAGGGAAACTTGATATAAATTTGTGCTCAATGATTGTTCCTCTGCTTTGCATATTAAAGATTCTGTGCATCCCTTCAAATTGCCTCTACTGATCCATTTCCCTAAGGCATTGACCATTCATTGCCTTTTCTTTCCATAGATTCTCTAGTTTTCTGTTCATTTCATTTTTGTATTGTCTGGACAGACTGCACCCACTATATGAACTATTGTTGTTATTATTATTATTTTATTTATTTATTTATGTTTCCAGCCTTCTCTATGGATAATTTACAAAGCCTGGATCCTCGGAAGCAAGAATTACTAGAAGCTCGCTTCTTGGGGAGCAGGGTGAGTAGACATGAACTTTTTTTTAATGTTTGTATGTCTTGAATTAGCCTCCTTCTTCGACTTTTGATATGCTACTGTAATTCAGGATTGCAATTTAGGGAATATTGACCTGCTATTTCTAGCAGGTCGAGTGACCATGTAGTGAATTGTTCATCGGATTGATTTGCAGTTATGGATTTTTTTTAATTTTTTATTGTTTAGTTAAGGAGAGAAATGCCTTGAGTAACTGGTGGGAATGAGGCTGAGAGTATCCTCAAACCTAAGACCTAACCCAAATGCTTGCAACAGACTGACCTCTGTAAAGGGCACTCAAGATCCAGGTGGTGATGCTAAACTGCGTGATAAATTAAATCTATGACCTACATTGACCACAGCAAAATTTGAACTCAGAAACAGTTGGAACAAATACTTCAAGGCATCTTGTCAGATGCTCTAACAAGTCAGCTAATTCACCTCCCTTGACTTTACTTTATCAACCCTAAAAGGAGGAAAAGCAAAGGTGTCCTCAGCAGGATTTGAAATCATGTTGCAGAGAGCCAGAACAAATACCCTGTAACAAACTCTGCCAATTTGCTGCTTTGATTTGATTGACACAGTTCACTATATGAATTGTTGTGTTGTCCTCATGGTGGCCATTAACTTGTATTTATCATCACTATCAGGCACCATCATCATTATCATCATCACCACCATAATCATCATCCTCCTCAAATAAGGCTTACCTAGATTTACACGACCCTGATGTTCCACCCATCTTCATTACATGCAATTTTGACCATGACAAGGTATCCAAAGTAGTACTTTACTTCTCAAGCATCTCTTCTTTCTCTAATGGTGTCTGATACTTTAGGTAGCTGATCATGTAATCTTTCTTTAAAAATTACCTCCAAAGTGAAAATATTTCAGCAACCTCATTTATGTTGAATTTTGAAGTTGGTGAAAATTAGCAAAATATTGACCTCAAATATAAGCCAACCACCATTTTACCATTTACATTTTTTGTCACATATTTCTTGGTTTATATATATGGTAATTTAATTAAGTTATGCTCCAAACACCAGCTTTATAGTTGCTTCCAGTATAGGTATAATAAGATCAGTAATTTGGGACGAGGGGAAAGTTGATTAAATCTACTCTAGTACTTTTTGAACTCAGAATGTGAGGGACTGTAAAGATTTACTGCAAAGTATTTCATCCGACATGCTAACGACTCTTCCAATCCAGTGCTTTACACCAGCTTAATAATGAGAAGGTTAGTTATATTATTGAATCCCTGAAAATTTTTGATTATTTTCAAAATGCTTTAAATACCATAGACAGTGTCTTTCATTAGAAATATGGTAATGAAAGGATTAACTAGCATATTGAATAGCTTTCTTCCCAACAACATTGTTTCAATGTGGACACTATGGTATCAGTGTAATGCAAAGAAATTAGAGAAACATACATTCAAGACAAAAAATTAAACGTGTTTGTATCAGCAGGAGCAGAAAGCGGAACACAAACTTTATTACATTGTAAATGAGATTAACTGTTTGATTCTGGCCTTTAATCCTCACTTTATAAATTGTTTCCCTTATGTGTGCACGGGAATGCTTATTTTTGATAATGTGTCTATTTATGTGTGTGTGTTTGTGAATGTGTATCTGTGTGTGTGTGCATGCATCTGCGTTTGTGTGTATGCACCTATGGTTGTGTGTGCAACGGTGTGTGTGTGTTTGCATCTGTTTGTGAGTGTTCATCTGTATTTTTGTGTGTGCATCTGTCAGTATGTGTGTGCGTGATGGTGTGTGCACTTGTGCGTATGTTTGGGAATGTGCACCTTCACCACTGTCCTGCAGTTTGAGAAACTTTAACATATTTCCTCCTTCATCACTATTCCATTGACATTTCTCTGTATAACCTTAGTAATGATACTATTAACAATAATAATGATGATGACGAAGATAATCTATATTATACTAACTATAAAGGGTCTTTTGTTTGTCTGTCACATACAAACTCTGATCTCTAAAAATGCTCTAAATTTTTTTATTTAGAATGCTGGGAACAAAATCAAAAGTAAAACAAAAAAAAAGCGGAGGAGCAATTGTTCTAAATATTCTTAAATGCTTTCATTCATACAGCCTTCTCTTGTAACGGTATTGTCTGTCTATCTGTGTGTGTGTGCGCATGTATATATATCATCATCAGCAGCAGCAGCATTTAAAGTCTAGTTTCCTTGCAAGCAAAGGCTGGATGGGTCTACATAGACCAAGTCAGCACTGAAGCGGTGTTACTGACCTCCCAAGCAGCGTGGGGACATTTGCATCTCACGTACATATGATCTTATGTTTGATTGAATGCACGGGAGAGTTTGTCATGTCTTTGACACAACTGAAAGGCCCTCAAAACTCTTTGTTTGGCAGGCTTTCTCTGGTTGGATGCCCTTCCTATCACCAACCAATTTACAGCATGTACTGGGTGCGTTTATCATGCAGATCACCCGTTCAACTCATGCAAGCATGGAAAAATGGACGTAAAGGCGATGATGATGATCACCAACACTAAGGAGGCTGTCATGCCCATGACTCAACTGAAGGGTCATCCTAACGCTTTGTTTACTAAGCTTTCTATGGTATCTAGAGGTTTTGTGGGGGAGACAGTAGTTAAGAAATGAAAATAGGAGCGGTAGGTTTAGTGGTGAGGATAGAAGCTAGTGGATGAGGGAGGGAGGAGTAGCTATTAGGGTACAATAGTTAGTGTATCAAAGGACTTTTAAGTGGGGTGTAGTGACAGTGAAGATAGCTCCTAGGGAATGCTGGTGGAAATGGAGAGGGGACATGGGGATAAGTCAGGCCCCATTGTATGCTGTTGGCTGAGTCTTCATCACCATAGCATAGTGCTGGCCCTCGCGGTCCTTTGTCATTTCTGCTATTAGGTTTAGCTTTTTAAGATCAGTCTTCACAACAGCATTCTATGTCTTCTTGGGTCTGCCTCTTCCACAAGTCCTAGCCACTGAGGATTCTCTGCATTTCATCGTCTTTGCTAAGTGTACTTTTAGACCTTTCAACTCTAGATTCTTCTTCCATGTTTGAAATTTTGTCTCTAATTCTCCTATAGATTCAGCTATGAGGACTAAGTCATCAGTATATAGGAGCTCTCCCAGAGTGTCAGTTTTAAACTCCTCAGTGATATATATATATATATATGTTCCCTTCCTTCTACGGTTAGCTCTCCTCTTTGTTGTTATCTTGTCTCACTCGCTTTACGCGTTCTAATTGTCCTAATAACTTAATTTAGTTATTATTGCACTGGCGTGAGGTATATGATTTTTAATGCAATGAAATATCTATGATCGTTGGCAAATCACTGATGAGGGACTTATTTTATTACATGTTATCCATGTGCAACCTGCAGTATTCTTCTCCCCATTTTTTCACATATATATATATATATATATATATATATAGCTATAAACACCCAGTCAACCCTATAATGTGGAAACTAACCATAGAAACTAACAACAAAGTGTACAAGTAGGATCTAGTCACCTGACTTGTTTATCCTGAGTACGCGACAGCAAATCTCACTCATGCAAGCATGGAAAGTAGATGATAAACAGTGATGAATACAACAATTACAGTTGTCCAGCATGCACAAATGCAGGCACAGAAACACACACACAACACACATGCATAGTTTAAGATGCCAGAAAAGGATAAGAGAGCAAACAGTTAAAACATGAGGGTGTATATATATCCTTGTTTAATGTCCATTTTCTATGCTTGCGTGGGTTAGACAGGTTGTCATGTTTTGTGAGAAGTCAGGTCAAGTGACTGTCTTGCTCATACAAATCTGTTATATATATACATATATAAAATCCAGAAACCCATAACCCACATATAGGCAATGCAAGTTCACGGAGCATGTGTGTGAGGGACGGTTTTGTCAGCTTGTGTATATCTTGTGCATTTATTGACAGCTCCTGCACAGTCATGCGTGTATAATTTATCCCCCTAACAGGCTAACCTCTTCAACTTCCATACTGCAAACACTGCTAGTTCAAGGACTTTTGGAAAGTGTCCCTAATCTTTTATGCATATAAATATGAACCTATAACTCCTAGTGAAGTTGCAGGGGTGCCATCATGATATACGGTGTGTTTGGGCTTTTTAAACCTTGAATCCATCCCTCCCCAGGTGATCCATAATTTTATAAGCTATGAAGGCATGTGTCACTATCTTTCACAATGTGTCTATATGTGTGTGCCTGTGTTCATGAATGTGTATCTGTGAGTGTGTGTACACCTGTGTTTTAGTATGTTTATATGTGTTTGATTGTGTGTACACCTGTCTGTATGTTCACCTTTTAGTGTATGCACTTGTGTTTTTGTGTATATATATATATATATATATATATATATATATATATATATACATACATACACCTGCATTTATGTGTGTGTGTGCACCTTTGTTCAACTGTGTACAACCATTTATTTGTGTGTGTACGCAAATCATTGGGTAGAGACTACCCAGACTTCACCTTCAGCCTGCCATTGCTCAAACTCTCCACCAATTCTCAAAAGAACATGAGGGTTGACATTGTAACAACTGTATTGTATAGCTGCTATAGTGTAATGAGTTCTAACTAGAGCATTCTAGATGCTAAATCCTCACTCTTGGTCAGTGTTTGACCCCATAATGCAGCTTCGTTAAAAGAGACAATCTATAGAAAGATGTGCTGCATGAATGGAAATGGCACCAAAACATGTTCTTCATTGTCATTGACCAGAAATATCTGCAGATGTCTGTCTCAGGACATGTCTGAACAGCATCAAAATCGGTAGAGTGTCTAACAAAAAACGTTGTAGTATTTCATTACAGAGGCAGGGAGTTAGCTGAGTCGTTATAACGTCAGATAGAATGCTTTGCAGTATTCATTCCAGTTCAATGGGGCTCCTCCAGGTTTAAAATGTTCAAGATACACTGTATTTCACTACAACACCTCTACAACTCCAATATTAGTTACAAGTCCATACATAAGAGTCTGTGGAATGCTCAGCCACTCGCATATTAATTTAATGAATAGGCTGTTACCATTGATTAAATAACTGGGACATTTGTTGGAACCGACAGAGGTCCACTATAGTGGGTGAAAATGTGTGTGTGTGTATTAAATTGGTGAATTTTTGGAGTGTACTAATTTGAATGATTCGTCATCATGTTTTGAAGTTTTAAATCAAGGTAGTGGCAAGGGTGTTGGTGTTAGTGGTAGTAATATAGCTTGTTGTGGTGATGGTGGTGGTAGTAATAGTTTGTTGTGTTGGTGGTAGTAATAGTTTGTTGTTGTGTTGGTAGTAATAGATTGTCATTGTGTTGGTGGTAGTAATAGAGTTTGTTGTGTTGAAAGGTTGTTTTGTTGGTAGTCATGGTAATATTGCAGGTGTTTCTTGGTGGTGGTTGTGTTGTGTTGCATTCTGTTGCTAATCCCATTTGCTATGTAATCTTTGCTAATCTGATGCAACTGACTCTACTGTGTTGCTATGTTTCATTGTGTTGATCTCCCTCTCTCTGTGTCAATGGTATACCTCTCTTTCACTTTCTCTCTCTTTCTCATTGCTACATTTCTTTCTCTCCATCAATGGTATACCTCTCCTCTTTCTCTCTCATTGGTACACACACACTCTCTCTCTGTCATTGGTTCTCTCTTTCTCTCTTTCACATTGTTGTTGCTTTGTATATTTGTATATGTATGTTTGTTTATTTATTTTCTAACTGGTGCACATTTAATGTATGTGCCTGCACTTTAAGTGTATGAGTGTGTTTATATATATGAATGCAAACATGTTTGTATATATGTGTTCATGTATGTACATCTATGTGTTTGTGTGTACCTGTGTGTATATGTGCACGTGTATGTTTATATATATGAATACATGTATATTTGTATGTGTGTGCATATATCCATGTATACTTCTGTGTGTGTTTGCATTTTTGTATATCTGTGTTTGTGTGTATGCATGTGTATTCATATTTGAATGTATGTGCCTGCAGTTTTGAGTGTGTTTGTGTGCATATGTGAATGTGCATCTGTATATGTGTGTTTGTATGAATGTACATGTTTGTGTGCATTCTTGTATGTGCAAATATATATATATATATGTGTGTGTGTGTGTGTTTTCTGTCTCATCCTTGTGTTTTAATCTGTTGACATACCGACTTAGATGCATCAATGAATCAATACAGCACAAAGGAATCTCCATCTCTGTCTGTAGGTCGGTCTGTCTGTCTGTTTGTCTGTGTGTCTGCCTGTCTATCCATCTACCTGTTTGTCAGTCTGTATGTCTGCCTGCCTATGTATCTGTCTGTCTGTCTATCAATGATGATGGGTGCCGATGCAGCAGCAGCAGCAAAATAGGGGTGAAGAGGGGGCAAGGTACCGATGCAGCAGCAGCAGAAAAGTGGGGAGGTGCAGGAGGTGATGATATAGCTGTGGTGTAGTAGGGGGAGATGCCAATATAGCAGATGTGTAGTTGGGGGGGGGGGGGGGGTAGGAGGGGGTGCCAGTTTAGCAGTGTTCCAGTTAGGGTGCCGATACAGTAATGGTGTGGTTGGGGAGAGTGGTGTAGTTGGGGTGCCTCTACATCAGTGGTGTAGTGTGTGTGTGTGGGGGGGGGTGATGCAGCAGTAGAGTAGTGCTGAAGAGTGTCTGTTAAATTTGATTCTATATCAGCTGTCAATTCCGTAATTGTCGTCATCTTTACCGTAATCCTCCCCATCCACCCATCCTCCACCCATGCACTTAACACATACACACTGTTGCATACTTCATAGCCTCATTATAATCATGATCATCATGTTTTATAACATTGCTACTGCCCTCATTTTGTATTCTGTGGTCATGTGTGGGAATTATATTGCTTCTACATAGACACACACACACACAGCAAAGCGCCCCTGAAATATGTGAAACAATGAACAAAATCTTCCAACTTCTTCATCAGCCACCCCCTGGATAAGGTAATTTTGTGCATATAAGGGTGGTATTGCATAATAATGATCCCAGGTTGCATGAGGAATTAGAATAAGCCACTGGAAATATACATATGAGACAGCACAACAAGAGTTGGACATGTCATCACAAACTTGTCAGCACTCAAGCAGAGCTCTTTCTGACCTCCATGTTGGCCAGAGCCCCCCCCCCCCCAACATGTGATCCTACATTCTACTAAGTGCATTTTATTATGACACCAACACTAGGGAAGTTCTCATGTCCTTTGATGTAGCTGAAGAGTCTTTCTGACCTTTTGTTTAGCAGGTTTTCTATTACTGGAAGCCCTTTCTATCACCAACCATTTTACAGAGTGTACTGAGTGTGTTTATACATATATAATCCAACCCTTGCTAGCATCATCATTTTTACATCTGTGTTTTTCACATTCACATGAGTTTGATGGGTCCTTATTAGCACAACATCTCTCCCATTGCTGCCTTCCGTCATCATCCCCCTCTGAGTCTCAGCAATTTGAGATCAGCCCTCACTACCTCCGCTTAGGTCTACCTTGGGTTACTTTAACCATGGCTTCCTTCCACTGGGATTTACTGGCACTTCTTCACCCAGCGATCATCATTCATGCGCATCACATATCTATACCAATGCAGTCTTCTCTCTTACACACTGCTTCGGATGCCTCTTAAACCCAGTTTCTCCTTGAGTTCATCCAAGATCTGCCTTTCTCTCACACTTACATTGCACATCCAACGAAGCATTGTTGCTTCATTTCTCTCAACCATATGCATGTCCTCTGCAATCACTGCCCGTGTATCACTATCATGCAGTATTGCATATTGCATACAAGAGTCATAATCATTTTGTATGTAGGGAGAAAACTTTTGTCAACAGTGGGAGTAGCTCTCTAAACTTCTTCCATCCTATCCTTATTCTAGCTATTAATCTCTTGGAGCACCCTCCTCTGTTGTTAATTAGGTCACCTCGATAGCATAAGCTATCAACCACATCTATGGATCCTTCATCTGTTTGGAAAAGGTTTATATCACTGACACTCTTTCCAATGATTATCCTTGTGTGTCTTCTACATACAAAGTATTCCTTTCCTGTTAGTCTACCTGTTATCTCACTACATCTCTTGCGTACCCAAGATTTACATTGTGTACATGGTATAGAGTTTATGCCTATTCCTTTTTTGGGGTCCTATCTTATTTCCAACTTACTAGCGCTTTAGTTTTAACTAAGTTTGCTTCCAGTTCTTTTAATTCCAAATTCTGTTTCCAAAGTCAGAACTTATTCTCTAGTTCTTTTATGGATTCAGCTATAAGGACTTGATCATCCACCTTGAGAAGTTCCCATAGACACCCAGTGTTAAACTCCTCTGTTATAGCTTGGAGGACTATGATGAACAGCAGTGGGCTGAGAACTGATTCCTGATGAATTCTTACATGCACCTTCAATTTCTCACTAAACTTACTTCCTACTCTCACTTTACTGACAGCTCCTCTGTACATGGCATGCACTGCTTTCAAGCCATCCTTCTCCACCTAATTTTCTTGAGGATCACCAGATAACAGAATAAGGTACTCTGTCAAAGGCTTCTTCTAGTTCAACAAAAGCTAAATATACTGGCTTATTCTTGGCTAGGAACTTCTCTTGTAGTTGCCTCACAAGAAAGAGGACATCTGTAGTACTTTTCCCAGGCATGAAACCAAACTGCATCTATCTAATTTGACTCTTTCCCTAATTTGCTGTGCTATAACTCTTTCTGTCACTTTCATAACTTGGTCCATTAGTGTAGTTGCTCCTTTCTAGAGCATCACCTTTACCCTTGGAGCAATTTATGATTGTACTGCTGTATCAGTTGTTGGGTATGACTCAGTCCTGTATTACCTGATTGTCTATGCAGGTTACTAATTCAACTCCTACTTCTCTCAATACTTTTAGCACCTCAGCTACTATCTCTGATGGTCCTGCAGTTTTACCATTCTTCATTGTTTTTATTGCTTCTGTGACTCTATAACTATCAATTTCAAGAACTGGTTCCTCTGTTGGGTAAGTTGGGGGTAGTCACTCTTTGTCTCATTCATTCTCTACATTCATCAGCCTCTTAATAGTAACGTTTTCAGGTCGCTTTCTTTTGAGCATCTGGTGCTAAGTGTCATCTCTAATACACTTTTCCCTAACAATATCCCAATTCACACAGACACACTGCCTTGCAATGTGGAACACTTCATGTCTGATCCTCACGTTTCAAAACATTGTCAAAATGTTTTTCTTCAGCTTTTTTCCGAGGTGCGTATACCTGTCGTTTTGCTTCTCTCTTAGCTACCTGGTATTGGTCTCTGCTATCCACATTTTCCCAGTCTTTCCACACCTGTCTCTTGGTTTTAATGGCTCTATTCACTGTACTGTCCCACCACCAGGTTACCCTTTGTCTGTCTGGTGCTTTGCCCCAGCCACAAGTGTCATCAGTTGTTCTTTATGTCATCAAATTATTATCTAACTTGTCTCCCCTCTCATCAAATGCATCCCATTGGGCCTTTCTAAACCTATATTTACAGAAAGGTCATTTAGCTTCCAAAATGTCCATCGCTATATTTTCCATCATCATCATTGTTTTTAAATGTTTTGCACGCTTACATGGACAGGTCCTTTACAGCATCTCTCTACTTGCCACGTTCCTTCATCATCTCCTGTGTGAGTCTCAGCGATTTGGGGTCAGCTCCCACCACCTCTGCCCAGGTCTTTCTTGGTCTACCTCTACTGCGGCTTCCTTCCACTGGGATTTCCTGGAACTTCTTCGCCTATTGATCATCGTCCATGTGCATCACATGCCCATACAAATGCAGTCTTCTCTTTTGTTAAATCGAGCTTCTCCCTCAGCTCATCCAAGCTCTACCTTTCTCTCACACTTATATTGTACAACCAACAAAACATAGTTTCTTCATTTCTCTCCAGTCTACACATGTCCTCTGCTGTCACAACCCATGTTTCACTACCATGCAGCATTGTACTTTGCACGCACGCGTCATACAGTCGTTCTTTTGTACGTAGGGAGAAACCTTTCGTAGGCAACAATGGGAATAGCTCTCTAAACTTATATATATATATATCAAAATGAAAATCTGAAGGAAAGGTAAAATTCCAATCATTTAATCACGACACATGTTTCAATAAGAGATAGATCGATTGTGAAGCCATGATCGATTATCACTGATCTCATCAGGTGAAAATGAATTGTCTTCAAATTCTTGATATGAGGGAGAAAAAAATAACGATGTTCTCTCACAGAATTCATTCCCTCATATGGAGACACACCAGTCAGTCAGAGACATGGCGACTGCTATTAGCTTTAGTTGAGGTCATAAAAGTTTTCAGATTTTTATCGCTGCAAAAGACGCTGGACATCAATCAAATCTGTAGGGATACAGTCAGTCACAGTTAAAAGTGAGTGGGTACACACACACTCCACACCCACATACATCGGCTCGAGGTCAAAGAAAAATATATACATATATATACACACATCAACACAGTATTAAACCCGTAGAATTAGCGTGGGTGGGTACACACACACTTTCACACACACCGAAGCGATGTCCGAGAAAAAAAAAAAATATAATAAAACAAATATAAGAATGTACCAACACAGCACTCATCGAAAGTTAGTTCACAAAGCAACAGCAGCTATGTCGGTCAAATCTCAATTTGACGATGTAAATTGGAAATATTGGGTTAACCAATGCCCCACACATACACACACACACACACACACACACACACACATGCAAGTAAGTTCAGTTCAGTGTTCTGCTATACGTGTATAGATCGAATTGTAACATCCATATCTTCAAGTGTATGTTATGGTATATACACATCCAAATCGTCCAAAAAAAGGGGGGGGGGGTGTATGTCCGGGTATATACACATCCATGTGAAGAGCAAGCAATCAGCTCATGTCGAACTCCTTGTGT
Source organism: Eledone cirrhosa (assembly GCA_964016885.1). NCBI lineage: Eukaryota > Metazoa > Mollusca > Cephalopoda > Octopoda > Eledonidae > Eledone > Eledone cirrhosa. The sequence goes on from CAXHJY010001404.1 coordinate 93,995, forward strand.
ACCGCTGTCCCGTTGAGAATCCGTGTCACCAAATCCGTGCGTGCAAGCAACTGCAATGTGGGCCGGTAAAGGGCTCCGTGTAGGGTTGGGTATTGGGTAAATGCATCCGCAAGTGCGATTTCCCGTCACATGGGCCAATGAGCTTTTCCATTTTGATACTTATACTCCATTTTACATCATCTAGCTGTTCCCTCGAATGGAATTGGAGATATACAAAAGCATGGAGAACTTAATATTGCTAACATAAAGTTATTGGACCATTTTACACAACCAATAATGCACCTTACTATATAACAACTATATATATATATATATATATAGAGAGAGAGAGAGAGAGAGATTTCAATCTCACCAGAAAGAGAGATAGAATGATGGTCGTAAACACAAAGTCCCTTTGGGTGAGAAATGTACCTCTCAGCATAACCTGGAAGTTAGTGACTTACTAATTAGAACTAGACGAACTCAGGGAGCGAAGGCAGCCTGGAATGGAACACTATGGAAATTGAAGTAGCCCTCAGCCTGTGACAAATTTAAGGATATCTTACGTGACTCTTTTGACAATAAGGTAGAAGAAATAGTGACAGGATATAGAGGAGCAGTGGGAGTTCCTGAGAGATAATCTACTAAAGGCTACAATGAAGTATGTGGCTGGAGCAGGTGTCCAGTGTGCAGGAGATTGAACTGGTGGTGGAATAGTAGGGTGGATGAAATAATTAAGGCCAAGAGGCAGGCATGGAAAGAATAGCATAATAGGTGTAGCAGAGAGCTTTATCAAGTGGTAAGGAGAGAAGCAAGGTGACAAGTATACTTTGTAAGGAGGGAAGTGGAAAGTAAAAAATGTATGCATGCTGTGCAATGTGATGACCAAAGACGTGGTGTTTTCCAGTATTCAGGGAAAATAGTGATGTTGTGGGAGAGAAGTGTGTTTGTGATGACAATGGTGCACTTGCCCTCACTGAAACTGAACAGAAGGCAGCATGGAAGCGACATATGAAAGACTGGTGAATGGGGAAAATGTCTGAGAAGAAAATTACCTGCCCCAGGTGGACCCTACAGAAGACCAGCTGTATAAGTTAGTAGCAGTGTAGTAAAGAACGGCAATTAAAAACATGAAAAGAGGCAAAGCAGCAGGGCCATCAGGAATAGTTGCTGAGATGCTGAAAGCACCTGGGATGGTAGAACACACCATAACCACCCATATAGTTAACCAAGTAATACAAAATGGTGCTATACCTGATGACTGGCGTAGCAGCAGCATCATCAACTGCTACAAGGGCAAAGGTAATGTGCTAGATAGCGGGAACTATAGTGGCATCAAAGTGATGGACCAGGTCATGAAAGTTACAGAAAGAATCATTGTACAACTGATTAGGTGATATGCAGTTCGGATTTGTGTCAGGAAAAAGTACCACAGATGCCCTCTTCCTTGTAAGACAACTGCAAGAGAAGTATCTAGCTAAAAGCAAAACCACTCTACTTAGCATTTGTCGACTTAGAGAAAGCTTTTGACAAGGTTCCCCATTCTGTAATCTGGTGGACACTTGGGAAGCTAGGAGTAGAAGTGTGGCTAGTGAGGCTGGTACAAACCATGTACAGAGGTGCTGTCAGTAAGGTTAAAGTTAATAATAACTATAGCAAGAAGATTAGTGTGCAAGTTGGAGTCCACCAAGGTTCCATCCTTAGCCCTCTCTTGTTTGTTATTGTCCTCCAGACTACAACAGAAGTGTTTAAAACAGGATTCCCTTGGGAACTCCTGTATGTTGATGATCTAACTCTCATAGTTGAATTTGTGACAGAACTAGAGAAAAAATTCCTGATCTGGAAGCATAACCTGGAATCAAAAGGTCTTAAAAGCAACTTGGCAAAGACCAAATTTTTCATAAGTAGTAAGAAAAATAAGGCCCTGATCCCTTCTGGGAAATGGCCTTCTTCAGTGTGTAGGAAAGGGGTAGTTAGAAATTTCATCCTGTCTCAAATGCTAACTATGGGTACACAAGAGATGTACTGGGATCTCAGCTAGGTTAGCTAAGAACGTAGGTTTTACTTGTAGCCTTTGCACAAGAGCAGTAAGTAGCAAACACTCATAGGAAACAAGTACTATCAAATTCTTGGAAGGTTCCATAGAAGCAGTTGATAGGAAAAATGGACGTTATATAGTGATAAGAATGATGATTATATATATACCTTTTACATATATCATCACCATTTTACGCCCATTCTTCCATGCTAGCATGGGTTAGACGGGTTGTCTATATGCTTCAGCTTCGGCTTGTTCCTGTGGTAAGTCGGGTCTTCTGTATTACTGCATGACACCAGAGGTCACGGTCTTGTTTCATCGCCTTTGAGAGGTGTAATTGGGTAATCACTTCATCCTGGGTCTCCCCACTCCACGGCTTCCATCAACTTTTAGTGCTCTGCACCTTTTTATGCAGCTGTCATCCTTCATACGCATCACATGTCCATACCATCGCATCCTCCTCTCCTGCACACAGCATTTGATTCCTCTTATGCTCAGTCTCTCTCTCAGATCGCTTATGCTTTGCCGTTCGTGTATATTACTATTACACATCCATCGGAACATGCAGGCTTCGTTTCTTTCTAATCTATGCAAGTCTTCTACACTCAGTGCCCAGGTCTCGTGTAACATTGTTGTTCGTATGCATGCATCATACAGTCTGCCTTTCATTTTGAGGGAAAAGCCATTTGCAGCTAGCAGTGGTAGTAGCTCCTTGAACTTCTTCCATCCCGTTCTTACCCTGGTTACTGTACTTTCAGAACACCCACCTCTGCTGCTAATCTGGTCACCTAGGTAGCTGAAGCTGTCTACTGTTTCTACAGAGCCCTCCCAGAGTTTGGTAGTGCTTGTTTCCTGTGGCTGTTTGTTGCTTACTGTCCCAGTGCAGCTGCTACATGTAAAGCCTACATTCCTAACTAAGCTTCCTGAAATGCCACTACATCTCTTGTTTGCCCATAGTTTGCATTTGGGGCAGAGGATGGAATTCCTACATACTGAGCAAGGCCATTTCCCTGAGGAGGTCTGGGTTCTGTTTTCTCGTCTACTTACGAGGACCTTAGTCTTTGTCAGGTTGATTTTGAAACTCCTTCTTTCTTGTCCTTGCTTCCATGTTTGGAATTTCTTCTTTAGTTCCGCCATAGATTCAGCTATAAGTGTAAGATTATCTGCATACAGAAGTTCCCATGGGCATCCGGTCTTATACTCCTCTGTTATAGCCTGCAATACTATAATAAACAGGAGAGGAGTAAGAACAGAGCCCTGGTGGACACCGACCTGTATGCTAAATTCCTCACTATAGTCATTGTTAAACCTAACTTTGCTGACTGCATCCCTATACATGGCTTGTACAGCTTTCACAAGTCATTCATCTACTCCTAGTTGTCTAAGAGCCTACCAGATTATAGCACGGGGCACTCTGTCGAAGGCTTTTTCTAGATCGACAAATGCCTGAGCGGCTTACTTTTAGCTAGACTTTTCCTGAAACTGCCTCACAGGGAAGAGAGCTTCAGTGGTGCTTTTTCCTGGCACAAACCCAAACTGCATCTCATCTAGTTTTACCCTGTCCCTAATCAACTGTGCTATAACTCTTTCCGTTATATATATATATTTTTTTTTTTTTTTCGCCCTCTGAAACGATTATAGAATAGTGGGTTAATTAACTACTACACCTTGTCTCCAACATGGTTAACTAAACACATTCCAAAAAAACCTTTTTCTGTTGCTTTCTCTTCTTACTCACATCTATCTATCTATTTCTTCTTTTATTTCTGATGAATAACTAATATCCGAAACGTTAAGACTATTTTCCTACTATATCTAGTGTTAACAATGTAGAATAGAGTAATTTCAGTAAATGAAGAGGTCAAGTCAATCTTTGTTATACTAGTGCCATGATAATATGTGCCCAGTATATTCTGTAAAGTGTCTGTGGTTACAAAGGGCATCATAATTGTAAAAAATGGAACTTATGGGTAAGATATGATCCTGCAGCCTGTCCAAAAGCACAATAATTTCAAATAAGAGTCAGAGTATGACAATCCATTCAACATTTAGCAGCTTGGAAAGTAGGTGTAAAATGATGAGTATATGGTTTCAGTATGGTTGGCAGGACATGTATACCACATGAACAAAAACTGCCCATTTTTTGTGACCTTAAAACCAAAACGATTCTCAGGAAAGACTTTGGAAGCACTACTCGTACTCTCTGAAAGAAAATCTGAAAAGTTGCGAAATGCAGCATGATGCTTGGAAACTTGCAGCTCAAGACGCAGATTCCTATGGAGGTCTCTTGTATGCTCCATAGTCAATGGTTACGAAATAGAGTGCATAGAGCAATAGAAGAGGAAAAAGGAAAAGAGGAAAACTGCAACCTCTAACTCTCAAATTGGCCTTTATCCCAGCATTTCATACCTTTATTGCCTTAGGTTATTCAAAGCAAAAATTTACTTAACAAGCCATCTTCGCGCACACAGATAAAACTCCATTACTTTTATCACTCTTGTTTTCATTTTATGTGCATGAGGTCATGCTAATCTTTAGTAATGAAGGTGGAACACTCATATAGTTAAGATATAAAACTCCTAGTATTGGTCAAAGCCTTGCGGCTTAAAGATATTATGGAAACCAGGAGAGGGTTGGCTGTACACACAAGGGAGGGAAGGTAATCAATACTGGAGGTAGGTATTGAGGATACTGGGGTTGGTAGTGGCTTAGTGGACCATTAGAGTGGGCTCAGTTGACAATCTGGGACAATATGATGGTCAAAAGCAGATGAGTAATGGATACTAGATACTTAGGAGAGGTCATAATTGATATTTATTTGTATTTTGCCAGGTAGACTGTCATGATAGTCATTGAGTGTCCAACACTGTGGACAAATATCAAAGGAAGACTGTCGCTATCTTCAGATTTATCCAACTAAGAGTACCTGGGATGGGCCCCTTTCCATGCTTATGGATCCCTGTGTAAACCATTGAAATACCAGGTTGACTTCAGATGGAGTGGAGTGTGTGAGGGATTATGTTTCACAGGCATGGTGATGGGCTGTTTAGCCTTGGTTGGTGGTGAACAAATGTACCTACCAGATATGTGACACTGTGATGCACATATTTCTATGAATCCTTTTCAAAAATGTAGATGTCATAATTAATTGCTCCTGGCAGCTATGCTTAACCCTTTTGATACCAACCTGCCCCAAACCACCCCAGTTCTATTATGACAAGCCTCGTGTTTTAAAGTCTTCCAAAAATAATGTTATGGGAGAACATTTTTATTAAGTTATGAATTAAATAGCTTTTTAATGGTTTTTGATTTAGGCACAAGGCCAACTCTTTTGTGGGAGGGAAAGTCGATTAGATCAATCCCAGTTCGTTTCTGGTACTTTATTTTATCAACCCTCTAAGGATGAAAGACAAAGTTAACCTTGGCTTTTCATATCAGCCAATGGTTTGAGAGGAAGGAAAAGTTGATTAAATTGACCCCAGTACTTGACTGGCAGTTTATTTTATCAATTTTGTAAGGATGATAGGCAAAGTTGACCATGGTAGATTTAAACTCAGAATGTAAAGAGCTGTAATTATATACTGCAAAGGACTTTGTTCGATGCTCTATCGATATTGGTGAGTTAGTTATTCTCCTAAATCCCTTCAAAATGTTGATTATTCACTAAATTTATTGAAAAACTTAGGTGGTATATGTTCATTAGAAATATGTCAATGAAAGGGCGACCTCTATTGTTTGATTCAGTCTCTGCTTCATTAGGCTGCAACCATGGAACTTGTTCACCTTAGTGTGGTATTTATTGCAAGATCATGAGCTCTGGGGAGGAGTTGTAGGCTCAGTCTTGGCTAGAATGAATGATTTATTAGGGTAATTAGTAAATGTTGTTAACTAATATTTCATTATAAATATACTGGAATATCTCTTTGTCTCAAGTTGTTTTTATGAAGACATTCAGTCTTATGAGCGATGGGGGAAAATATTTTTTCAATTGGACTTCTTCTCTTTTTCATCATTGCCTATCTGTCTGTCTCTTGCCCTCTCTCTTTCTACCCCCCCCCCCTCTCATGCTTTGAATTTCTTTCACTGATTCTTTCTCACGGACTCTCACTGTGTGAGTCACAGTTTTACAGGCACAAGCACACACACACACACATACACACACAACTTTACAGAAACATGCACAGCCAGTCTTACTCAGACACTTGTAAACACACACACATTCACACTGGCCTTCTAAACAGCTGTATCATGGCCAGAGACATGAATAAGTATACGCGCGCACACACACACACACACACACACACACACACGTTTGTTAAAATACTCATACATGGATACAAGCATTATCACTCTCACACAATAACCACCATCTCATTTGTCTCAACACCTAGTCACACATTCTGAAACCCATAGCAAAGCATGCTCATAATTCAACACACACATGCACGCATACATATGCTGTCTGTCTGTTTCTCACACACATGCACTTTTCCTTAATATACACACATACATACAATCTCTCTCTCCCTCACACACACATACAGTCTCACTATACACCCACACATTGTGTATGTATAAACACTTTCAATACTATTATTCCCTCTACACCACTTCTCTCTCTCTCTCTCTCTCTCTCTCTCTCTCTCTAATAATGCTCTTTCCCTCTCTCTCTCTCTCTCTCTCTCTCTCTCTCTCTCTCTCTCTCTCTCTCTCTCTCTCTCTCTCTCTCTCACCTCAACCAATTCACCAAATGTATTGCAATGGTCCTCCTTATATTGCAAATGGAGAAATTTATTAACATAGAAATAGATAAGTTAATTACAACTAATTCTCTCTCTTGCCCCCCCCCCCCCCCCCCTCATGGTTGGCTGGCAGGGAAAAATCATCTGTTTTTGTCTTTTGCTTTTGTGCTTCCACTCTTCCTCCACCACCACCACCACTACCATCACAATCACCAGAACCACTACCACTACCACTACTATCACAATCACCACTACTATCACAATTACCATACTACTATCACCATAACCATCATCATAATCACTACCACCTCCACTGCCACCATTATCATGTCCATACCTAAATGATCACTCACTGTCACACCAGTGAACCACTATCCCTGCTACAGCCTAAACTACTACCATCACCTCTGCCACTACTAACATCATTATTGCACCTATCACTACAGCCCAAACTATCAGCTCCATCACTACTACTACTACTACTACCAACACCACTATTAATATCACCAACACAACCATTAGTACTGCCAATACAACCATTTCCACCACCAACACAACCATCACCACCACCGACACAACCAACACTACCATCACCACCGCCAACACAACCATCACCACCAAGACAATCATCACTACCATTAACACAGTCATCACCACACTACCATCATCACCACACTACCATCATCACCACCACTAACACATCCATCACTATCTTTACTGTCATGTTAGCTTCAATATAGTTGTTTGACCTGCTAGAAATAGCATCCAAATTCCCCCCGTCTCCCAATTCTTAGAAAAAAGGTTAGGTTGGACACAATGGATAAGTCCTAGGCACACTGAAAAGACATGATGGTTACGGCTGAAATATTTTTGCCCATTGGTCTTCTCAATCAACATTGATATGGGACCAAACAACAACAGCAGACTACAATGTACCTTCAGAGGCTTGTATTAGAACTGACAGTAAAGCAGGTTGAATTAATCCCAGTGTCTTGTGTTTCTACTGAAATTAGTCCCTGGTTAACCTTGAGTAAACAGATCCATGAACAAAATTGTTCCAGTTGTGACTATCCCATTTTTACAGCTAGAACTACATTGTCTAATGTGTTCATATTTTTCTAATACTTGTGACTCAGTGGATTTTAACCTGTTTTTGTTCCATGCCTCACCACAACACCTCAAAAGCATTTGATGCCCTCATCCTCCAATATAAACATGTTTGGTATTAAAAAGACAATAAAAAATTTAGAAAAATTGGCCTACAGTAGAAAGCACTGGTTTAGGGGTGTGTCATTTGGGGAAATGAGGCTGCTATTTCTAACAGATCAAGCAAACATGCAGATACTCTTTTGTGGACTGAAAGAGTATTGGTGACGAAAGTGATAACAAAACATCTCTATTTTGCTCTAAAGAATTTGAACTATTTGTCTCACCCACCCGCTCATCCTCGTTCATTAAATTTCTTAGGCTTCAAAATCACTCTTGGAGAATTTTGTATTTCTTCTTTGTCATAGAACCTGTAGCAGTAGAGACGTCTGTCATTCTAGGGTCCAAATACCATCTTCTTACTCACTGCTAGTGAAACAGAGTTGGCCACCTGCAGGAGTGAGCCCCATGAACTGGACTGGCTTCTCATCAAACCTATAGCGGTGAAGACTTTTGGCATTCTCAGATCCCAGTGCCACCTCCTTAAATCAGTGCTATCAGGGCGGAGTTGGCCACCTGCAGGAGTGAGCCCCACCAGTTGCAATGGTTAACGTATCTCCCTTACTATCTTCTAGGTCAATGTTTTCTCCATTCTGTTTACTGGGACTATGAGGTAGTTTGTGCCTGGGATTCTGCATGCCAGAGAGTGTTCTTCTACATCTTCAAGGGATGGGAGTATGTATCATTCTATCATTAGGATAGCGATATTGAGCATCCTTTCTCATAATTTTTTTTCTACTGTACTCTACTACCACTTTTTCTCATCCTCACTCTCTCTTACCAAATCTCTCTCACTCTCTCTTACCGACTCTCTTTCTCTCGCCTCTCTATTCAATTATCTTGCTTATTGTTTTATAGTTGTTATTTTTATTCTCAATGAATGTTGAGTTAAGCACTGTACTTTTAGTTTCTGTGTCAGAAATGCAGCTATCACCATCACCATTGTCATCACTATCATCATCCTCTTCACCATTGTCACCATTATCACCATCGTCACCATCACCATTGTCATCATCATCATTAGCAGCATTGTTTTTATATATACTTTTTTCCATGTTGGCATGGGTTAAACAAGATTTTTGATGTAGTTTTTCTATGGCTGGTTGTCTTTTATGATGCCAATCCTTGTTTTTAAATATGATATTAATCATTGCATGTTGAACCTTTGAGCTGCAGGACATAGACAAATATGACTAGCTTTGTCAAAGCTGTGTCACTGCAAAGCAAAGTCATGTGTGAAGATAAATACACACACACATATATATACAAAGCAATCTTCTTATCCATTTTCATCTATGAATTTTACAAGGCATTGGTCAGCCTGAGGCTATAATAGAAATCACTTACCCAAGTTGCTATACATTGGGATTAAACTTGAAACCACTTGGCTGAAAATCAGACTTCTGAAGCACACAGCCATACCTGCACCATCACTGGATCCACTTGGCCTGTTTCCTTTTGGATACAGTATGACTGAATGGTTAAGACATTAGTTTTACAACTATTAGCTTCTGGGTTCAATCCCATTGCATGACATATTCAGCAAGTGTCATTTACCATAGCTTTAGGTCAACCTATGTCTTGTGAATAAAACTGGATAGACAAAAACTGTTTGGCAGCTCGTCAACTGGGTTGTACCTGTAATTCAAAAGCCTAATCTTGTCATACAGTTTCATGTTGAATCTCTCTGAATATTTTTACAGACAAAAATTAATGTTCTGTTGAACAAAATTGTTTCTAATAACTGTTTAAACCACAAAACTTACTTTCGCTTTTTTAGTTTCCAAGAGATATTTGGTGATCAAGTCTTAACTGATACCAACTCACTCAAAACTGCCCCTGGTTCTTTGAAACAAAGCTACTCATTTTAATAGGTTCCTATTGATATTAAAATCTTTCAACATAATTTGGCATAACAACATTCTGTTATGTTATAAATACCACCTTAATGAAATAATTAATAATTTTTTGTAAATCACTCCAAATTCTTCATTAATTAAGTCATATAGTGTATTTTATTAGAAATACAGTAATAACATGGTTAAAAAGTTAAAACCACATTAGATTTTATCTGAAATAGAATAGTTCTCTGGCTGATACCAGTTATGTTGGGAATTGTTCAAAAGGGTTGAGCAGATGAAATTGGAAGTGTGGACTTCATTTAACTGGTTTGTTCCAGCTCTAGCTGTTGTTGTTTATCTACAAGTTAGTACTGTTTCAGAGTACTGTCCCACATATATAGTCAATAATATTTGAATGTAGCAGTACAATTCCACATATGTGACCTATGATGTTTCCATATGAAGTAGTAGTTGTATTGTTCCAGTTTTGTGGTCTATGCTGTTTGTATGTTTAGCAGTAGGGCTGTGAATGTACATGGTTTATCACAAAGTCATAGGTTTTATTCCTGCTGATGCATTGTGTCCTTCAGCAAGACACTTCATTGTACATTGCTCTAGTCTTCTTAGTTGGCAAAAAGGAGTTATACTTATAAATTCACAGGGTTAGCCTTGACACAGTTTGTGTCATGGTGAATCACTTTGGGAATAAATTTAAAGGTGCACATGTTTGTTGAATGTTCAGTCAATTGTATGTTAATTTCATGAACAGGCTGTTCCATTGATCAGACAACTGAAGTACTCATCATTAGAACCAACAGAGGTCCAACATAATAATAGTACTGTTTTGATATATGTTGTCTATGATATTTGTTTGTGTAGTAGCAGTACTGTCCCAGCTATATTATCTATGATATTTCTATGTGTAGTAGCAGTACTGTTTTAAATATCTTGTGTATCTATAACAGTAGGACTGTCTCAGATATGTGGTCTATGATGTTTGTATGTGTAGTAGCAGTACTGTTCCAGATATATGGTCTATGGATTTTTTTATGGGGGAACATTAGCACCGTCTCAATTATATGGTCTATGATGTTTGTATGTGTAGTAGTAGTAGTACTGTCTCAGGTACATGGTCTATGATATTTGTATGTGTAGAAGCAGTACTGTCCCAGATATGTGGGAAATATGTGTGTGTGTGTGTGTGTGTGTGTGCAGCAGCAGCAGTAGTAGCAGAGTCCTTGATGTGTGAGTAATACTCTAATGTGAGTTGTAGTTGAGCATGTAAGATTGAGCAAGTGATTACAGCTGAGAAATATTTTCTGTACATGAAGAGTAAGCCAAGCTTTGGGATGTGATTTTGCAATGTTATATATGTATGGTTACCATGAGATATACATTCACACACACACATATTCACCCACTCACAATCATTTTCTCTTCTCTAACTTTTGCATTCTATGAGTTTTTTCTTTTCTCTCCTTCACACACAGTCTCTTTCTTTATCTCACACATGCTCTCATATACTTCTTCAGGTGCAAACACAGCCAATTTATAAGAGAGAGAGAGAGAGAGAATTTGCCCCAGTATTAGATCAGTATTTTAGTTATTGACCTCAAAAGGGTGAAAAGTAAAGTTGACCTTCGTGGGATTGGAATACTGCAAAGCATTCTGTACAGCATTGTGAACTTTGCCAATTTTCCATCTCTTGTCATCATTATTTAACATCCATTTTCCATGATAACAAAACTTGAATACAAATATATATATTATTCAATCCAGAGCCTCTTCACTCCTACCAGAGGAATCCCTCCCTGATTGACCTTCACCGTTTTCTGTTTTGGGTTTTGGTCATTTGCGTGTTGGTTAGGCTATTTAACCCATAGCTAGGTAAACTCATTTTTACAGCTGAGTGAACTGGAGCAATGTGAAATAAAGTGTTTTGCTCACGAACACAACACAAAGCCTGGTCCCAGAATTGAACTCACAGCCTCAGGATTGTAAGCCTGACACTCTAACCATTAAGTCATGCGTCTTCACTATATATATATATCTCAAAGGCATGTATTGAGTTAGAAACTCAAAATAGTCTCATTACAATAAATTAGCTCTAGGAAAGAGGTTTTTCCGAGCCGTATAATATAACTGAACAAAAAAGAAAAACGAACACAGACATATACATATATGTGTTCAAATCGTAATGGACCAGATTCGCTAAGGTGAAAAGAATACTAACTACAGACAATAGGGTTTGTTAGACTCAATTTAAGAATAAATCAAGAAAAATAAATGCAAAGCAGAATTGTGGTAACTACCGATCACCCGGACAGTTTTGATAATACTGTTTCGCAATATTAATTGTGAAGAGGAATACCAAATTTCTAGAATTTTGGTATTCCTCTTCACAATTAATATTGCGAAACAGTATTATCAAAACTGTCCGGGTGATCGGTAGTTACCACAATTCTGCTTTGCATTTATTTTTCTTGATTTATTCTTAAATTGAGTCTAACAAACCCTATTGTCTGTAGTTAGTATTCTTTTCACCTTAGCGAATCTGGTCCATTACGATTTGAACACGTATATGTCTGCGTTCGTTTTTCTTTTTTGTTCAGTTATATATATATATATATTTCGAGAGAGAGATGCAAAATCTTGACCAAGCTGAAACTGCTTGGTGCACATTCAGAATTTTACGTATCTCTATACCCACTCTGCATCTCCCCATGCATTGAGTACCCCCAGGATTAGTGGTCACAGCACCACATACTCTTTCTGTTTATCTCTCTTTTTATATATATATATATATATATACTAGCAGTTTATCCCGGTGTTGCTCGGGTTTGTTCATTTGCTATGAAAAGTTACAAACAGGTAAACGTAGCTTGAAAGCGCATAAGCTTATCAATTAAGTGCATAAAGCAGTTGAACCGGTTATTAATAGTTACGAACCAATTAGCATTTTGGACAATCAATGATGGGTTAATAATCTTCCAATAGCGAATTTAGTAGACCAAAGTTGCAAGATGGAGGCCCTGATGCCGCTGGGTGTCAGATCTGTCCGCTATGGGTGACCCTACCAGTTTTCCAGACGGAATAGCTCCAACACCTGCACCAACATCCATAGCACCTCTTTGTAGACGATATTGCGTGTCATCCCTTGAGGAGTGTAAGCAAAAAGTCCATTCCTGCTCCCTATGCGGGAACAGGCAACATAAAGTTGGCCATGGGAGAAGCATGGCTCCCCCAAATGGATGCCCGCCACCGACAATGTTTGCCCTTGTGACTTGTTAATGGACATGGCAAAACATGGTCTCACCGGAAATTGGTATCGCCGGAAATCAAACGGGATATCTCACGCCGAGGGGAAAAGGTTCATCCCTGGAATGAAAACATTCTCCCATCTCCTGCACCCCGTTACAATGGTGGCCTTAATCAAGTGGGGCGTCAGTGACTTGACGACCAAGCGAGCACCGTTGCACTGCTTTGGTGGACGTAGGTTCCTTATTAGCATAATGGGACAGCCAAGAATGTGAGGTGGGAGCCCTGGGGGCTCAAGGGTATTTAATAACTCAACCAGATAATTAACGATATCGTCGGGGTCTGACGTCCGGTCGATAGATTTGAAGATGTGTTCTTTACCGGGAATTTTCTAAATTAGCTGCTCGTTAATAAAATTAACCATGGTATTTTTCGGAGCAAGGATGGCTCTTTCGCTGAGCCAATCAAGGTTTTTAAAGTTATATGAGACATTAGGAAAAACTGCTTCCCAAAGGTCAGAGGGGCTGCTCACAATGTTGCACAGGGAGTCGATTGCTATGCCTACCTTGTCATCTGCAGGGACCTTGCCCTCACCAAGTACTAAAATATTCTGAGCAAATGCTGCAGACATGTTGTCACCATGCAAATGAGCACGCATATTTGTGCTCAGGTACAAACTCTTTACCTGGAGCCACAACATGGACGACTTAAGACAGGCACGCACTTCATCAGCTCTTGTCCCTTTGGGGATGACAGGCAGCGTTTGCCGAAAATCCCCTGATAGCAGAAGGGTTACGCCACCCATAGGAGCTGTAGAATCCCTGTCTTTCAGGGTCCTGTCCAATGCCTCAAGGGTACTCTTGTGTACCATTGTGCACTCATCCCAAACAATAAGGCAACATTTTTTGAGAACCAGAGCTTCGTGTGAACTCTTGCTGATATTGCATGTGGTGTCTCAGTTTTTACTAAATCCAAGGGGAGTTTAAAGGTTGAATGTGCTGTCTTGCCTCCCGGCAGCAAAGTAGCAGCAATCCCGGACGATGCAACAGCCGACGCAATTTTTTTCTCCTGAAGAATCTTAGTGAGAATCAATTTTGTTACATAAGTTTTTCCAGTACCCCCAGGAGCATTGAGAAAGTAAATACCCCCAGTCTGATTTTGAACCGCGTCAATGATAGTTAAATAGGCCAACCTTTGGTCCGACAGAAGTTTGGGCTCATTTTCCTCTAAGTATGGGGAAAGAAATTCGATGTCATAAGCTGTTTCCCACAACAAATCCGGGGCCAACGTGTTAGCTTCCTCTCTGACGGTTGACGGCAAACCATATGTCGCCAACTCACTCCTACCCATGTCGAGGAGGGCGTCCTCGATATCAATGAGTGCCCTGTTGTAGATAATGTTGCTGTAACCAACTTCCACTGAAGTATACTGCAGATGAGCCAGGCGCAGGAAGTCCTCAGACATGAAGTCTCTGTACTTGACCCATAAAGATTTGGGATCACCCAATTCACACTTTTGAAGCAAAATAGCAAAGAGTTCCCGTAGACCTTTAGGTGATTTCAACAAAGCACCCTCTGCTAAAGTGGAATTCCATTGCGAATCATCTTCCAAAAGACCACGCTTAAAGCAGGCTTCTCGGTACGTATCACATATTTCTCCATCAACAGTTTTGAGGTCTTGAAAACTTTGTGGGCCTACAACTTCGTGCAGAAGAAGGCGGAAATGAAAGCACTCATGCTGACTTGGGGGCACAGTGTAAACCCTTCCAAGACAGCTGTCAAATTTTACACCAGGGTGTCTTTCAGCAGCCTGACATGACTTTCTTCGCACCCAAGTGTTTTTCGACCATATAAAGTAAGATGGAACCTAGATGGAACAATTGTTTGCGCAAATGTATCGAACTGGCAAAGTTTGAGGAAACCTGTCAGAGTGGTCTCTTTCGGATCGGCGGCCAACTTGGCGGCGGTTTGGTCCGTAAAGGAAACCCTTTGTTCATTTTCCAAATGTAGCGCAAGATGGTGGGGTGACGTTGGTGTAGGGGTAAACCAAATAGGCGCCAAAAAGCTTCATTGCTACTGATGTACCGCCCCGCCAGGTATTCTGTGACCTCGTCCCTGCTATTTTCAGCTTGAAATGCGAACATTGCGGCATCAGAGCCCTTATTTACATATTTGCATATGTATTTTATCGACTTGACGGAGATGCAAAACTCAGAGTTGATGTGGGTGTTGAACATCTTCAAGAGAAGCAGGCAGTAAGGGACCACCCATCTATTGTCGACTTGACCTCCCCCTACTGTTGTGGTGAAGCCACCGTTCTCGAGCCGTCTCCGCCTGTACAGGGGGTACCCGTTGCCACCAGTCTGAGTCTGGTCAACAAATTTTTTTGGGTATCCCTTACTGCATGACCCCCCCTTTCAGACACGTGTGATGCTCATTAGGACCCGACGCACACGGACCATGTTAGCTTTGACGATGTCATGTAATTCCTGGTCAGTTGCTGGGTTAGGGATTTCAGCTGAAATGAAGCTGTCTATGGCATTTGAATTGATTTTATCAGCTAACCAAATCAAAATGTGAGCATGTGGCAGCCCTCGTTTTTGCCATTCGACGGTGAACATGTCACATTTTACAACCCCAAATACCTGACCTTTTTTTTTATTAAAGCCATGAGTTTAGCCAGTTCCAATCCGAACACTCTGGCAATGAGGTCATGTCTGTTCGAATAATTTTGCCCAGGAAAAAGTTCACGGGTTACATTCTGATTCATATGTTTATAGCATTAATCTGTTATATGAAGTGTTATTTTGCGGGTTGTTATTTGCAATAAGCCGATTGAAAATGCCCCGTCCCCAGATAAGCCGTATGTCAATACGGAATGCTCCACTACAGTGTTGTCATATAGGGAGTGAAGAGCGACAGAGAGAGTAAAGCAGTTAAATTATAGAGAGGGGGAATATACGGAACGCTCCATTTGATCATATACGTTGTTTCTCTCTCTGCAGTGTTGTCATAAAGGTAGTGAAGAGCGACAGGGAGAGTAAAGTAGTTAAATTATAGAGAGGGGGAATATACGGAACGCTCCATTTGATCATATACATTGTGTCTCTCTCTGCAGTGTTGTCATATAGGGAGTGAAGAGCAACAGAGAGAGTAAAACAGTTAAATTATAGAGAGGGGGAATATATGGAACGCTCCATTTGATCATATACATTGTTTCTCTCTCTCTGCAGTGTTGTCATATAGGGAGTGAAGAGCGACAGAGAGAGTAAAGCAGTTAAATTGTTATTTGATGTAAAATGTAAGTGTGTAAAATGTAACGATGAGAGAGCAGTATGTATTTAGTGTTATCGGCTTTTTAAATTTTGATATTTGATGTATGAGTGTCGTTATGGCTGTTTGTTGTATAAAATGATGTGTTGCTTAGTTATCAAAGTTTTTTTCGCGTTCCCGAACGAATAGGGGGAATGATCTATTATATATAGAGAGAAGAGCGACGGATAGAGTGAAGCTAGTGTTAAACCTCGAAGCATGAAGAGAGTAAAGCAGTTAAATTATAGAGAGGGGGAATAATCTATTGTAGAGAGAGGGAAGAGCGACGGAGAGAGTAAAGCTATGGTTGTTGTTGCTTCGGTTTCAAAGTTTGTGTCGCGTTCCTTCAAAAGAAGTTTTGTCGTTGTTCTAAATTGTAATGGTGATAGAGTAGTAGACGGAGGCGGTAACCTTTTAAAGAGAGTTGCAGAGGAGATTGAGGGGGGAGTAGAGGAAAGGATGAACCTTTTAAAGAGAGTTGAAACATGTATGTAGTTTCATATATTTTTTATGGTAGTAGTGAGAGGAATGAAGCGTGTAAGAGAGAGGGCTACAGCATGTATTTAGTTTTATCGATTTTTTTTTCATAGAAGCAGGAAACTTTTGGCAAAAATAATTACGCGTTGACCTGCCCTGGTAAATTTGGAGCACATTGGGAAAAAAATCATCAAAATCGGTAGAGAAATGCATAAAAATCATACACACACACAGACAGACATCTACCGTTTTATATATATAGAGAAGAAATAGCAAAGTCGCACATGAAAAATAACAAAATACATGAGATGAATGAATGAAAGCATCTTTCTTCCTCACCAGCCACTCCTTGAGCAATGAAAGTTTGTACATAGGGTACAAATACTGCACAATACTGAGCCATGATTGCATATGGCAGTATCGGTAGAGGGTCGGACACCATGCTTTCCAGCATAGTTACGTCCCTTTACGATCTGAGTTCAAATCCCGCCGAGGTTGACTTTGCCTTTCATCCTTACGGGGTCGATAAAATAAAGTACCAGTATTGCACTGGATAATTGCTGGCCTTGTGCCAAAAGTAGAAACAATTATATATATATATATATATATATATTGTGAAGGCACATGGTTGAGTGGTTGGAGAATTGTATTCGCAATCGTGAGCTTGTGATTTTGATTCCCAGACCGGGCAATGCGTTATGTCCTTGAGGAAAACACTTCATTTCATGTTGCTCCTTCTGCCTGGATTTGCCACCAACAGATAGTATTAGCAATTGGAATGACCAATGGAAACATTGTTTCCTTGGTCCGAATGAGGTCCAGGATCTTGTCAATCAACTGTTGGCACACACACACACACACACACACACACACACACACACACACACACACACACACACACACACACACACAAACACACACACACACACACACACACACACACACACACACACTTCATAAATAATTGTTTCTACTTTTGGCACAAGGCCAGCAAATACCCAGTACATTACTGGTACTTTATTTTATCAACCCCGTAAGGATGAAAGGCAAAGTTGACCTCGGCGGGATTTGAACTCAGAATGGAAAGGGCCGTAATTCTATGCGTCAAAGCATGACGTCCGACCCTCTACCGATACTGCCAATCCACCTTATGGTACTTCATAAATAATACCACCGATATCAAAAATGGAACATTCTTGTTGTTTCTTTTATTGAATGAATAGTAATGAAAACAGGTTTGCAATGTATATTGGAGCTACTGGAGTGATATTGGAAATATCTGGAAATATTTTTCCAATACAGTTACAAGGGGAAAAGGAAAATTTTGTTCCATTTTTTTAAAATATTATTTTCACATTCTTGTTGTTTTTATGTTTTAGCTGCTTTTATTTACATTTTTCCAATATTTTTATTTGTTTCATTTTTTTAATTTTTGTTAGTTTTATATATAAATGTGTTTTTTATTGTTTGATATAATTCAGTATAAACACTAAACAGGAAAACATAAGCAACATTCCTTATTTTGAGAGTTCTTTTGTTACATTAGCTGTGTAACTGCTGTCTTTAAAGGGGTTATTGCTGTCTTTAAAGGTGTGACTGCTGTCTTGTGTGTTCTTGCTATCAAGTAATGTCTTACATTACATATCTCTCAAGTTGACAGGTTTTTAGTGGCAGGTGAAAATCCCCGTATGACTGCTGTTATTAAAGGTGTATTTTACCTCTAAACTCTGTGTCCGACACTACACATTTCTCCAGTTTAGATATCTTACTTGTCTTTAAAGGTTTATTTTACTTGTCAACTCTGTGCCTGGTGCTACACATCTCTCCAGTTAAGAAATCTTACCTATGTGATAGGGTATTTTACGTGTTAATTCTGAATCTAAATATCTTAGATGTCAAGAAAGAATAAAATGTACTTAGAAAGAATAAAATTCTTTCTAATATTGGCACAAGGCCAGCAATTTTGGGGGAAATTGAATGTGAATGCCAGTGTTTGACTGATACTATATTTTATCGACCCTGGAAGGATGAAAATAATAATAATAATTGTTTGTACTATTGGCACAAGGCCAGCAATTATCCAGTACATTACTGGTACTTTATTTTATCGACCCCGTAAGGATGAAAGGCAAAGTTAACCTCAGCGGGATTTGAACTCAGAAATGGCAAGGGTCGTAACTCCATGCGTCAAAGCATGGCGTCCGACCCTCTACTGATACTGTCAATTCACCAATAATAATGGTTTCTTATATAGGCACAAGGCCAGGAATTTGGCGGGAGGGGAAAGTCGATTAAATCGACCCCAGTGCATGACTGGTACTTTATTTATCGACCCCATAAGGATGAAAGGCAAAATTAACCTCGGCAGGATTTGAACTCAGAACGTAAAGGGCCGTAACTCTATGTCACAAAGCGTGGTGTCTGACACTCTACCAATACTGCCAATCCACCGCCCTAATAATAATAATAATAATAGGATTGAATCACTAAAACTGCAGAAGGTTTTATAAGATCTTACCTTTGCTTCTTAAATGTCATATTTGTTTTTAGCACCAAGTCAGCCCTGATTAAAGATATTCCAACCATGACCATCTCCTTATCTAACAATGAGTTACCTTATTTAACGTAGTAGGATGTCATTTGAAGGAAATAAATGTGTATATATATATATACATACACACACATGAGTTGTACTGCCCTCACTAGCCACTCTTCTACACCTAGTTTCCTAAATGCCCACCAGATTACAGAACGGGGAACCCTGTCAAACGCTTTCTCTAAGTCGACAAATGCTAAGTAAAGGGGTTTGCTTTTAGCTAGATACTTCTCATGCAGTTGCCTCATAAGGAAGAGGGGATTCGTGGTACTTTTTCCTGACACAAATCTGAATTGCATCTCATCTACTCTCAGGTCCCAAATTGTAGTGGGGGGGGGGTAGAATAAGCAGAGGACTTGGAAAATCATTAATTTTTCTTGGGCGTCTCCATTGATTTTTAAAAAAAATAAAATTAGTTGTTTAATTTACATATTGAGATCCCAACCTATCCTATATATTTTATAATGTATGCGATTTTTAGTAATGTACTTTCTTGGTCATGTACAATGTTTTTTAATGTATAGAGAAAATTTATTGTCAAAGGAATGCTAAAAAAATTTTTACTGGAGACAGATTAGCAAAATTTAATAAGCGAGGTGTTAGAAAAATATGAAAAGTTAACAAGTGGAGGGGTGAGGGTGTGGCTATTATTCGAGACCCATGAGTAGGTTAATTTGATCCCTAATCGCTTGTACAATGACTCTTTCTGTAACTTTCATCACCTGGTCAATCAGAGTGTTACCATGGTAATTCCTCTGTCTAGTGCATCACCTTTGCCCTTGTAGCAGTTGAAGATGATACTGCTATGCTAGTCATTGGGTACAGCACCATTTTGTATTACTTGATTAACAATATAGGTAATTATGGTGTGTCGTACCATCCCAGATGCTTCCTGCATCTCAGCAACTATTCCTGATGACCCTACTGCTTTGCCTATTTTCATGTCTTTAATTGTCTTACTTACTACACTGCAACTAACTTGTACCATCGGGCAAAAGAAAATACAGGAGGATCAGTTAATTACAAGTTTATTCAACTTATTCCCGTCAGATTCACACACTTATTGCAGCATTCCTTCAGTTTTCTAAGACTTGTCAAAAGAACTCGGACGGTTGGGCCTCCAACCAGGCCTTTGTAGCAGCGGTCATGCCAATAACTTTTCAGCACCCCCTTGTATATATATATATATATATATATATATCATCATCATCATTACTGTTTTACGTCCATTTTCCACACTAACTTGGTTTAGACGAGTTGTCCTGTTGTGGGCAATGCTAGATCAGGTGACCATGTCTTGCTCATACAGAACTGATTTTGGCTTGGTTTCTACAGCTAAATGCCCTCACTAATGCCAACCTCCTTTACAGTGAGTACTGGGTGTTTTTTGTTGTGATGTCTACGCAAGCACATTAAAGAGTGGGCTGGGTGCTTTTTATGGTGACACCTACACGACCACTTTACAATGTGGGATCGGTGATTTTTGTTGTGAAGCCTACACAATCACTTTACAGTGTGGGCTGGGTGCTTTTTGTTGTGACACCTACATGTGGGAAGGTGGGATGGAGTTGGGTGGGGGCATACTGTATATATGTGCGTCAGCTTTGGCCTGTGCCTGTGAGAACTCGGGTCTTCTGTATCACTGTGTAATGCCAGAGATTTTGATCCTGTGTTAACACCTTTGAATGATGTAATTGGGCAACGTCAGCTTTTATCTCCTCAACCCAAGTGCTCTTGGGTCTCCCCACTCCAAGGATTCCATTGACTGAGTGCTCTGCACCTTTTTATGCAGCTGTCATCCTTCATATGCATCACATGTCCATACCAATGTAATCTCCCCTCCCCCACACTGCATTTGATTCCTCTTATACCTAGTCACTCTCTTAGTTCATTTATGCTTTACACACACACACACACACACACATGATGGATTTGAAACCCCATGGCTGCAAGTTTCTTAACCACATAGCAATGCCCTCACCCATGACACATTTCAATAATCAATTTTTCTCCATCATTTTTATATAAAGTAATTTTGTTTTTATAAAGAGTTGAAAGGTCTCTTCAGTCATGTCAAGTCCACAATAACCTCTGTAGTGTTGGAGTTCTACCTGATAAACATACCCTGTCGTCGACTTGGAGAAAGCCTTCGACAGAGTCCCCTGTTCCATTATCTGGTGGTCTCTTAGAAAACTAGGTGTTGACGAATGGCTTGTGAGAGCTATACAAGCCATGTATAAAGAAACAGTCAGTAAGGTTAGAATTAACAACGAATATAGTGAAGAGTTTAGCGTAAAAGTTGGTGTCCATCAGGGCTCTGTTCTTAGCCCCCTACTATTTATTATTGCCCTTCAGGCTATAACAGAGGAGTTCAAGACCGGCTGCCCATGGGAACTCCTATACGCAGATGATCTAACGCTCATAGGTGAATCAATGACCGAACTAGAGAAGAAATTCCAAACATGGAAGCACGGCCTAGAATCAAAAGGCCTTAAAATTAACCTGGCTAAGACAAAAGTTCTAGTTTGTAGGAAAGAAAATATGGCGGCAGTCCCATCTGGGAAATGGCCATGCTCAGTGTGTAGGAAAGGCGTAGGTAGAAACTCCATTTTATGTCCCAAATGCAAAGTATGGGTGCATAAAAGATGTAGTGGGATCACAGGTAAGCTAACTAAGAACATAGATTTTACATGTGGCCGGTGCTCTGGTGCAATAAGCAGCAGCAAGTGCCCACAAAATACTAGCTCCTTCAACTGCGCAGAGGGTTCTATAGAAATAGTGGACAGCTTCCGTTACCTGGGTGACAAAATCAGCAGTGGGGGAGGGTGCTCTGAAAGTACAGTAGCTAGAGTCAGAACTGGATGTAAAAAGTTCAGAGAGCTTATACCACTATTAGCCGCTAGAGGGTTCTCCCTAAAAATGAAAGGCAGGTTATACGATGCCTGCATACGAACAGCAATGCTGCATGGCAGTGAGACCTGGGCATTGTGTGCAGAGGATATACGCAGACTAGAGAGGAACGAAGCTTGCATGCTCCGCTGGATGTGCAATAGTAATATACGTGAACGGCAAAGCATAAACGAACTAAGGAAAAAATTAGAAATAAGAGGGATCAGATGTTGTTTACTCGAGAGAAGGCTACGTTGGTACGGTCACGTGATGCGCATGAAAGACGACAGCTGTATAACAAAGTGCAGGGCAATAAAGATAGACGGTAGCCACGGAGTAGGCAGACCCAGAAAAACATGGGACGAGCTGATAAATTCCGACCTCACACGCTTACACCTCTCCAAGACAATGTCACTGGACCGAGACCTTTGGCGGTACTCAGTAATAGAGAAGACCCGCCTTACCTAAATACAAAGTAAAAACCTACTACAGTCAGTAGGCATCTCTATCAAAACACCACCCCATCCACACCGCCCCTTTCAATGTACAGTTATTTTGGTCCCACAACATCCAGGCCGAAACAAATGAGATCGTGTAGGTGTCACGACAAAAAAACACACAGTCCACGCTGTAAATGTGGCCGTGTAGGCAACACGGTAAAAACCTCCCAGCCCCACACTGTAAATGTGGTTGGTGTTAGGAAGGGCATCCAGCTGTAGAAAACCCGCCAGACAGTCCACGCTGTAATGTGGCCGTGTAGGCAACACGGTAAAAACCTCCCAGCCCCACACTGTAAATGTGGTTGGTGTTAGGAAGGGCATCCAACTGTAGAAAACCCGCCAGACAGTCCTATGCGAGCAAGACAACCACTCTTGCCTCAAGTGGGAAAACCCCCGTCCAAACCCATGCAAGCGTGGAACACGGACGCTAAACCTGATGATGATGATGATGATGTACATTGTAAAATGATTAGTGATAGGAAGGGCATCTAACTGAAGAAAACCTTCCAAATGAAGAGCTTGGAGGACTTTTCAGCTATGTCCAAGACATGCCAGACTTCCTGGTGCTGGTATTTCGATAAAATGCACCCGATGTACTCAATAGAGTGTGGGAACATATATGAGGGAGATCCAGGCCCCTTGGTTTAACTGAGAAGTCAGCAGCCCTGCTTAAATATTGGGTTGGTCTGTGACAACTCGTCCAACTAGTAGGGAAAACGGACGCTGGATGGTGATGATGATGGTGAAGAAGACAGCTACGCCTTTTCCTATTAAATTAAATTCAATTTAAAAAACAAAACAAAATGAAGAAATAAATATATAAAAGCTAAATAAATAAATAAACTAAGCACAAGAATATTTTCTAAATCTAAAAATAGATATGTTGGTTAATAGTAGTTTGCTAAATCTGCGTTGAATTCTGCTTAAGCCTGAATTTATCTATTTATTTATTATTTCTATTATTATTAAACCTAGCTGCCTTTGGCTTTACAGTTTGGAAATTTAGTATGCTTTAGGAAGTAAGTAATTTGATGTACAATGCTGCCAAGACAATCCCATTAAGTTGCATAATATATTTATTATCTGCTGCCTGTGTTTAACATTCTGCTCAACAGTTGGCTCTCTAACTCTCTCTCTCTCCTTGTTCTCTTTATGTATTTATCTATTTACATCATTCACTCTTTACCTATCTGTCTATCCTCTCTCTATCTACCTATCCTCCCTCTATCCATTTACCTTTCTCTCTCTCCCTCTTTCCTCTCTCTGTCCATCTAACTCTCTATTTATCTATCTATCTCTTTACTTTTCTTTCCTTATCTCTAACTTTCACTTGATATATTGAACACAAATTTCTTCATTCATTTCTTCTCCTCCCCCTCTCTCTCATTTGAATTTTTTTTTTTTTTTTGCTGATAAGAATCAAATCTATTCTTCATTTTCACTAAAAACTAACCAATTTACAATTCTACTGAAGACCTTTGGTTAATTGAATATTTTCTCATTAAAATTGTCCCTCTGTGCCTGCTAGATCTCAGGCAGGAAAGGTAGAATATCATCATCACCGTTTTACGTCCGTTCTTCCATGCTAGCATGGGTTAGACGGGTTGTCCTGTTGTGGGCAGTCTGTGGTCGGCCGACCATGCCTAGCTCATACAGGGACTGATTTTGGCTTGATTTCTACAGCTGGATGCCCTTCCTAACACCAACCTCATTTACAGTGAGTGCTGGGTGCTTTTTCCGTGGCGCCTACACGTCCACTTTACAGTGTGGGCTGGGTGCTTTTTTGCCGTGGCACCTCCACGACCACCTTGCAGTGGGAGGGTGTGGGGGCATATTGTCTATATGCTTCAGCTTGTACCCATGGGAGGTCGGGTACTCTGTATTACTGCGTGACGCCAGAGATCACGGTCATGTGTCATCGCCTTTGAGAGGTGTAATTTGAGAATATATGTTATGTGATTGTGTTATTCTATGTAATTAAAGTATAGGTTATTCTAGTAGTTGTTATTATTATTATTATTATATATAAAAGAGAGGTGGATTGGTAGTATTGTAGAGTGTCAGACAAAATGTTTTGCAATATTGAGTTACAACTTTCTTTGTTCTGAGTTCAGATCCCACCAAGTTCAAGTTTGTCATTCATCTTTTGGGGCTCGATAAAATAAGGTTGATTTAATCAAATTTCCCCTCCCCTTCAAATTGCTGGCCTTGTGCCTAAAATAGAAACAATTATTATTATTATTGTTGTTATTACTCTTTGAGTCTCAGTCATTGATGTTAGTTAACTGGAAAGTTTGTTGAAATGAATATCAAGCTACTACCTGCAGCCTCAGATATTCAGGACGTATCGGAGGGTTCTTGCTGTTCCCAGCAAGCATGCCTTTTGAAGCGTTCCAAAAAGCGTGAAGGGGCCAATTTTCTTTAACCATCCCTGGAAACTTTTTGAGATAGTCCCTAGTGCACCTATGACAATCGGGATCACTTTGACTTCATGGCAGTTCCAAATCCTTTTTACCTCCCACTTTAAGTCCTGGTATCGGTTAATTTTCTCCTTCTCCTTCTCTTGCACTCTCGTGTCGAATGGGCAGGCCACATCCACAATCAGGCACGATCTTTTTTCTTTGTCCACAACCACCAGGTCAGGTCTATTGTGTTCCAGTTTCTTGTCCGTCTGTATCCTAAAATCCCACAGCACCTTCACCTGATCGTTTTCTATCACCGCCTCTGGCTTATGCTCATACCATTTCTTAGAATGTGGTAAATTGTTTACTTAGCATAGGTGCCAGTGGATCACCCTGCCCATCACATCATGTCTCCAGCCCTTATAGTGAGTCTGGGCTAGGTGTTTACACTCGGATACAATGTGAGCCACAGTCTCCTCTCTCTCTCCACAGATCCTGCACAGTGGGCTAGCCTCCTCCTTGTAAATATGGTGTTTCAACCACTTCATTTTGAGGGCCTGCTCCTGCGCAGCCATTAACATTCCTTCTGTAGCCTTTTTAAGGTCTCCTCTTTTCAACCAGTTCCATGTCTGTGGATCTCTAAATTTAGTTTTCTCAAAGAAGGTACTATGAAGGGATTTTTCCTGAAGGCTGCTCTTTCTCTTTGATGTTATTTCCTCCTTGGACATCCCCTGGCCTATTGTCCCCTCCTTCAGTACAGTTCTGAGCATTGGCTCCTTACTACCAGTCACGTATTTGTGTAGGTTGTTTTTCTCCATCTGAACACA
The DNA here is from genome assembly GCA_964016885.1 of Eledone cirrhosa. Classification (NCBI taxonomy): domain Eukaryota; kingdom Metazoa; phylum Mollusca; class Cephalopoda; order Octopoda; family Eledonidae; genus Eledone; species Eledone cirrhosa. The sequence goes on from CAXHJY010001404.1 coordinate 120,061, forward strand.
GTCCTCTATGCTGATAAGACCTCTTCCACCTTCAGATCTCCTTAAGTAGAGTCTATCGACATCACTCCTCTTGTGGAACATGTTGTAGATAGTCAATAGCTTCCTAGTCTTCCTATCCATTTCTTTTTGTTCAGCAACATTCCATCTCAGAATTCCAGCACTGTACCTAATAATAGACACAGCTCGGGAATTTACTGCACTTATGGCATTCCTACTGTTCAGATGTGACTTTAATACGCTCCTTACTCTCCGAATGTATTCAGTTATTATCAATTCCTTCATTTTTTTGTTCTTGATGTCATCAGCCTCCAGAACGCCCAAATACTTGTATCCTTCTTCAGAGTCAATTTCCTTTATCATCTCACCTGTTGGTACCTGGATTCCGTTAATTCTGCTCAACTTACCCCTCTTCATCACAATGACTCCACACTTACTAATACCAAATTGCATACATATATCATTGCTGAAAATACAGACAGTGTCAACAAGCACATCCAACTCCTTCTCACTCTTCCCAAAGAGCTTAAGATCGTCCATGAAGAGGAGGTGATTGATGGTAAGCCGTCCCTTTCCCAACCTGTATCCTGCTCTCACTTTTCGCAGTACACTGGTCAGGGGCATCAGGGCAAGGACAAACAACAGAGGGGATAGACTATCTCCCTGGAAGATACCTCTCTTGATCTTCACGCTTCCCAAGGATTCTCCAGTTGATGTTAACTCTGTTTCCCAGGACTTCATACTTTTGCCCAACAACTGTCTGATGTTATCTGCCACCTTGAAGATCTCCAGGCTTTTGGTGATCCAAGAATGAGGCACCATGTCAAATGCCTTTTTGTAGTCTATCCATCCCATAGCAAGACCAGTGTGTCTCCTCTTGCAATTCCTCATTACCATCTTATCAATAAGTAACTGGTCCTTTGTACCACGTGACTTCTTTCGGCATCCTTTCTGTTCGTCCGGTAACAAGTTGTGTGGAGGTGATGGTAGATTTCCTCAGACATAATGCTTGTCAACAGTTTCCACATTACGGACAGACATGTGATAGGTCTATAGTTATTATTATTATTATTATTATTATTATTATTATCCTCTTTGGTCAAGACCTTATTGAATTTTTCTAGTTTTACTTGGAAAGGAAGGTGAGGGTGGAAGTGGGAAAAGTGTTGTCCCCTCCGCTCCCAGTATATTTGTTAAAAGGTGGGTGAATGTAGTGAATGACACTACTCTAAGCATGCACCTGTGGTCTGGAAGGAACAAAAAAGAGGGTCACTTATCTTGGTGATCTGGGATCTGTGTTGTTCCTTAATTACCTCTGGATGGTGCTTCCTCTTGTTGGGGAATTCTGTTGGTATTTATATATTGTTAATATAAAGAGTTGAATACTCACGTGCGGAGATGCTATAAAATAGTTTATAAAATAGGATGAAGACTCCTAGAGATGGAAAAAGAAATTGCCATCAGCCGTTACAAGAAAATGAACCTCGTACTCCTGATGGCAACTACTTTTTCTATATCTATTGGTCTTTACCCTATTCAATAAGTTATTTTATAGCATCCCTGCACATGAGCACACTACTCTTTATATTGACTTTATCTCCTGAACACTTCATATAAGTCCAGGAGATCAGCTACATATATATGATGTTTGTATATATATTATTTTTAGTATTTATTTTTTTTTTCACTTGATTTTACATAAAAGTAGTCCCTACAATCTCTGTTTGTTTTGTCCTTAATGTTTTCAACCCCAGTGGACAATAAAGAAATTATCATTATTATTTATTATTAGACTTTGAAGGGTGGTGGATTGGCAGTATCAGTAGAGCATTGAACGAAATGATTTGCAGTATTTAGTTATGACTTTCTATGTTCTGAGTTCAAATGTTAAAACAGTCAGCTTTGCCTTTCATCTTTCTGGGGTCAGCAAAAATAAAGTTCTAGTTAAGTACTGGGGTCAATATAATCAATATTCCCCTTCCCCCAAATTGGAATTATACCAATGTCAGAAACCATTGTTATTTATTGCTGTTGTTATTTTACATATAAACTTAAATTTATTAGTGGTCTTTAGCCTAGATGTCAAGAGCCAATTTTTTAAATCCCAAGTCAACATCACCTCTACCGTCATCAGTATTGCTTTAAGCCTGATTTTCTATGCTGACATGGATTGGACATGTTATACAGCCAGATACCATTCTTGTTGCCTTTTATAATATGGAGAATATATTGTAAAACTGAGAAATCTAATTTCAACCTAAACTTATAGCTTGTGCATTAATTCTTTTGATACCGACCTTCCCAAAACCCATTTTAAAGAGATCTTATTTGAACTGAAAAATTCCAACATAATTTTGTATAAGGAACTCTATATTATTTCTATGTTTAACTGAATGGTTAGAGCATTCAACCAGAATTTGATGGATATAGAATTTAATTTTCTGTAGCAGCTGCTACTCATAGGGGTATTTTACCCAATTTTCTAAGCTATTATTTATATCAACCAACTTTGGGATACCTACATTTTCCAGCAATATATTATATTACAAATACTATCTTAATAATTGTTTCTACTTTTAGCACAAGGCCAGCAATTATCCCAGTGCATTACTGGTGCTTTAATGAAATAATTTTAGTAATCTTTCCAAATATCTCATTAATCAATTCAAATACAATGTAATTTATTAAATATATGGTAATGAAAAGGTTAATTTATCACCTGAGTTTAATATCACCCCCTAGTAGGTGGGTGACTTTAGCAGAATCCACTCTGTTGCATTCAAATCCGGTCTCAAGTTTGAGAACACCCTCTATCCTTCTAGTCTCAGAAGTCCTGAAACAATAAAGATGGATGCTGCCCCTTCCCTTTTCTCCTTGACAACTGTTGAAAAAACAAAAAATGGATAACCACAGAGCTTCAAATCTTGGAGAGAATTAACCTCAGTACTTGACTGGTACTTTATTTTATCTGAGCCTGTAAACCATTTTGTTTAGAACTCTAATAATTCTGCCAGTTTACCACATTTTCTTTCCATATTATTGGAATTATCTCTGCAAGCAATCTTCTGTAGTCTTTTTAACAACGTGTATTCTTTTTATTCATATTTTTCTATGGGTTTTTGTGAGATTTTCAAATTATGCATTCTTCCTGTTGTTTTTGTAGATTGTCAAAATTGTTGTTATAATTTTTTTTTTATCCTTTTTCTTTTTTGGTCAATTTTTTTCTTTCCCTAACATTGAAATTATTTCTTTTAAAAATAGGAAGCCAACAAATAGTTTGTGTAAATTAAATTTCAAAAGTAGTGAAAATAGGAATTAAAAATCTGAAAATTTTCCATGACTACCTGTTGCTGTTGATGTTATTGTGGTTGTATCAGCTGCTGCTGTTGTTGTCTCTTTGTTTGGTAAATTTATTAAATTGGTAACAACTGAGCTGTTTCTTCTACATGTCTTCTTAATTATTCATGAAAATTAATTGTTTTCTGATGAATGAGTATTTTCTGTTACCCCACTAAATATATGTGTGTGTGTGTGTATATATGTGTCTCTGTATATATATTTATATGCATGTTTGTGTGTGTATAGTTGTATTTTATACTACCTTTGTAGACATGTATTTGTGTGAGTGTATGTGTAATTATTTTAGACTACTGCTGTGGACTATATGTATGTGTAAATATTTTACATACTACCTCAGTAGATATATGTATGTTTTTGAGAGTGTGTGTCTGTGTGTATGTTTGTATATATGTAATTTTTTCAACTATGTATGGTCTTCGTTGGGACTTAATAGAGAAACGTGTGTGTGCGCGTGTGGATGCATATTTTTGTGTCTCTATATGTGTGTGTGTTATATTTATTTATGTGTAAGTACTATTTGATATTTAAACCCCTTAACACTTTAGCATTTATATTACTCTATATTTACTATTATATTTTCATGGTAAAGGCTTTACCTCACATAATATTGAGAGCAACACTTTAACATTGATATCAGCGGCCAGTTACAGCCGGTTTGAACAGAAAGAGGTGAGAGAATTCCAGCCGGATACAGCCAGTTTAAATGCTAAAGGGCTAAAGAACATAAAGACAATAAATATACCATACACAATTTGATGGTGGTAAATAGTAGAAATAGTGATTTCTAGTATAGGCACAAGGCCAACGATTTGAGGGGAGGAGAAAGTTGATTAAATCGACCCCAGTACGTTTCTGGTACTTTATTTTATCGACCTCGTAAGGATGAAAGGCAAAGTTAACCTCAGCGGGATTTGAACTCAGATCATAAAGGGCCGTAATTCAATGCGACAAAGCATGGCGTCTGGCCCCCTACCGATACTGCCAATCCACCGCTCTGAATAGTAGAAATAGTAAAACTGGATTAACATGCTCAACAATATTAAAACTTTTGATACCAACTCGTCCAACACCGCTCCTGGTTCTATGAAGCAAATTTACTTACTTAGTCTTAGAAGCTCACGCAACTTGATATGCATAGGGACATTAAGGGCAATCCAGCCTTTCCTATTCTCAGCCATGGCAGGTACATCATTCCATTCCTTGTTTACCAGTCATAGATCTTGCACAATGTTCTGATGCCAATTCATTTTAGGTCTTCTTTGCTTATTTTACCTTCCACAACGCAGTGCAAAGTTTGGTTGGCTAGTCCTATTTGTGGCAGTCTGGAAAAGTGTCTAAGCCAGTTAAGGCACCTTTAACAGATTTTTGACGATATTGGCTACTGACTTGTTCATTCTCTGATTTCTTTATTTGACACCAACGATTATAAATTAAAACCTTCCAACATAGTTTCACTTTTGTTATGTGACAAATACCATTAATACTGTATATATATATATACAAAATCCTTTCCTTCTTCCTTCTTCGAAGGCACGGGGCGGTCAAACGCCTAACACCCACAGCCATCATGTGGCCCCCTACCCTCGCTCTCTCTCACTCCCTCTCTCCCTCTCTCTCTCTCTCTCCCTATAAATATATGATAGGAATTCACTTCGCCAAATTTCATTTCATTGCTTGCTGTTCAAACGAAACTCATGTAAACGTAATGTACAGACTTCATCTCTCTCTCTCTCTCTCCTAGCGTATTTTCAAAACAATCCATATTTCGTAGCAAGTCCAAATAGCCAATCTATCGCTAAAACAAACTACATTTTCTGTTTCTATTAAGTGCTAAATACGTTTAGGTTTTTGGACGTATTTAACAGAACAAATTTTGTATTTTTGTTAATCGCTTGTTACATGCATGGACCCCTATCAATCATTACCTTCTTGCTAGCTATTTTCAAACCTTAATTCCTAACGTATTTTCAAACCCCAATCCCTAATTCTAGCGTATCTTCAAAACAAAAAAGCAAAATCCTTTCCTTCTTCCTTCTTCGAAGGCACGGGGCGGTCAAACGCCTAACACCCACAGCCATCATGTGGCCCCCTACCCTCGCTCTCTCTCACTCCCTCTCTCCCTCTCTCTCTCTCTCTCCCTATAAATATATGATAGGAATTCACTTCGCCAAATTTCATTTCATTGCTTGCTGTTCAAACGAAACTCATGTAAACGTAATGTACAGACTTCATCTCTCTCTCTCTCTCTCCTAGCGTATTTTCAAAACAATCCATATTTCGTAGCAAGTCCAAATAGCCAATCTATCGCTAAAACAAACTACATTTTCTGTTTCTATTAAGTGCTAAATACGTTTAGGTTTTTGGACGTATTTAACAGAACAAATTTTGTATTTTTGTTAATCGCTTGTTACATGCATGGACCCCTATCAATCATACCTTCTTGCTAGCTACCCAACACCCATCCCTCCCACCCCCACACACCACCATTGCTATTACGTGGACCAATCATAAAACAGAGCCCCCACGCATCACCAGTATTACTACGCGGACCAATCAGAAACCAGAGGCCTATACTATCGCTTGCCTGGTTGCCTTTCGATATACGATATATGATGGATGGATGGACTGCGGAATCCTGGAGAGTGGAGGTGAGAGAGAAAAATCTGGACGCTCAGCGACAATGCCAAAGATAAAGACAAATTCACCCCTTGGACGAGAATGCGAGCACTCCTCATTGTTTCGACCGCGGACGGCTAACATAACCCCATCGCCCCCCGCCCCTCACCGCCCCCAACCCCCAAACGCAATCCAAAACTTCAGAGTTGGTACCATAAATGTAGGCACCCTAAAGGGTCGCGCCAACGAGGTTGTAGAAATGCTTGAACGTAAGGAGGTCGATGTTTGTTGTATTCAAGAGACCAGGTGGAGGGGTGGGTCTGCTAGGTTCATTGAGGGTAAAAAACGTTGTTATAAGCTTTTCTGGGTGGGAAACGACGATGGGCTGGGTGGAGTAGGAATCATGGTAGCAGAAAAGTGGGCAGATAAGATAATAGACGTAAATAGAGTGAACGACAGAATAATTAAAATACGACTTGTCCTCAATAGAACTACGGTGACAGTAATATCTGCGTACGCACCCCAATCCGGACTGCCCGGCACTATAAAAGACAGATTCTATGAGACACTGATGCTAACTACCTCCCAAATATCCGACAGTGACTATATAATTATCGCAGGCGACCTAAATGGTCACGTTGGACAACATTGTGACGGCTACGACGAAATCCATGGAGGCTATGGGTTTGGTACTAGAAATGAGGAAGGCTCCAGAATCCTGGAATTCTGTGATGCAAATAACCTAACCATCTGTAACACTAACTTCAAAAAACGTGACAATCACCTGATCACCTATAGATCCGGGGAACACACAAGCCAGGTAGATTATATCCTTACCAGAAGACGTGACAGAGTGTCTGTTGTTAACACTAAATCCCTCCCCCATGAAGAATGCACCTCCCAACATAGACTGATAATTAGCGACCTCATAGTCAGGACGAGACGTACTCGACAACAGAAGAGGACTATCCTCAGGAGGAAAATATGGAAGCTAAAGGACCCCACAGCCAGGAATAAATTTCAAAGCATATTACTTGATGCTTTCGACAGTAAGGAAGAACATTTAGAGTCGGACAATATAGAGGGAGAGTGGGAATTTCTGAAAGCAAACCTGCTGTTGGCGACAGACGAGGTCTGTGGCTGGAGCAGGCCTGTAGGCAGGAGGAGAGTAACATGGTGGTGGAACAGTAAGGTGGAGGGGTCAATTAAGGCCAAAAAGCAGGCTTGGAAAGTATGGCGGGATGGGGGAAGTAGAGAGGACTATCAAGTGGCCAGGAGGGAAGCTAGGAGACAAGTGTACTTAGCAAGAAGGGAAGCTGAGGAAAGAAAGTTCAAGCATGTTCTACAACGCGATGACCAAAAACGTGAGGTGTTCAGGATTGCTAGGCAATGCGTCAAGGAAAACCGTGATATTGTCGGGGAGAAGTGTGTACTAAACGACGATGGCACACTTGCCATCACCGACGCTGATAAGAAGGTAGCTTGGAAGTGTCACTATGAAAGGCTTCTAAATGAGGAGAATAATTGGGAGAAAGGCAGTCTCCCCCATATCGACCCAATAGAGGGACCAGCAGTGTTAGTCGAGGGGAGTATAATAAGTAAGGCAATCAAGGATATGAAGACTGGTAAGGCGGCTGGGCCTTCGGAAATAGTTGCTGAGATGCTGAAGGCATCTGGCACGGTGGGACACACCATGGTCACCCGCATAGTTAACCAAGTCGTACAGAACGGGGTTGTTCCGAAGGACTGGCATAGCAGCATCATCGTTAACTGTTATAAGGGTAAAGGAGACGCCCTAGATAGGAGTAACTATAGAGGCATTAAATTAATCGACCAGGTCATGAAGGTCACGGAAAGAGTAATAGCGCAACTAATCAGAGAGAGAATTGACCTAGATGAAATGCAGTTCGGGTTTGTGTCAGGCAAAAGTACCACAGACGCTCTTTTCATAGTACGACAACTACAGGAGAAGTACCTAGCTAAAGGTAAACCCCTCTACTTAGCTTTTGTCGACTTGGAGAAAGCCTTCGACAGAGTCCCCCGCTCCATTATCTGGTGGGCTCTTAGAAAACTAGGCGTTGACGAATGGCTTGTGAGGGCTATACAAGCCATGTATAAAGAAACAGTCAGCAAGGTTAGAATTAACAACGAATATAGTGAAGAGTTTAGCGTAAAAGTCGGCGTCCATCAGGGCTCTGTTCTCAGTCCACTACTATTTATTATTGCCCTTCAGGCTATAACAGAGGAGTTCAAGACAGGCTGCCCATGGGAACTCCTATACGCAGACGACCTGACACTCATAGCGGAATCAATGGCCGAGCTAGAGAAGAAATTCCAAACATGGAAGCACGGCCTAGAGTCAAAAGGACTTAAAATTAACCTGGCTAAGACCAAAGTACTAGTTTGTAGGAAAGAAAACAAGGCGGCGGTCCCTTCGGGGAAATGGTCGTGCTCGGTGTGTAGGAAAGGCGTAGGTAGAAACTCCATTTTATGTCCTAAATGCAAAGTATGGGTGCATAAAAGATGTAGTGGGATCACAGGTAAGCTAACTAAGAACATAGATTTTACATGTGGCCGGTGCTCTGGTGCAATAAGTAGCAGCAAGTGCCCACAAACTACTAGCTCTTTCAATTGCGCAGAGGGTTCTATAGAAATAGTGGACAGCTTCCGTTACCTGGGCGATAAAATCAGCAGTGGGGGAGGGTGCTCTGAAAGTACTGTAGCTAGAGTCAGAACTGGTTGGAAAAAGTTCAGAGAGCTTATACCACTATTAGCTGCTAAAGGGTTCTCACTAAAAATGAAAGGCAGGTTGTACGATGCCTGCATACGAACAGCAATGCTGCATGGCAGTGAGACCTGGGCATTGTGTGCAGAGGATATACGCAGACTAGAGAGGAACGAAGCTTGCATGCTCCGCTGGATGTGTAACAGTAATATACGTGAACGGCAAAGCATAAACAAACTAAGGAATAAATTAGAGATAAGAGGGATCAGATGTTGTTTACTCGAGAGAAGGCTACGTTGGTATGGACACGTGATGCGCATGAAAGTCGATAGCTGTATAACAAAGTGCAGGGCAATAAAGATAGACGGTAGTCACGGAATAGGCAGACCTAGAAAAACCTGGGACGAGCTGATAAACTCCGACATCACACACTTACACCTCTCCAAGACAATGTCACTGGACCGAGACCTTTGGCGGTACTCAGTAACAGAGAAGACCCGCCTTACCTAAATATATAGTAAAACCTACTCCAGCCAGTAGGCATCTCTAACAAAATACACCCCGTCCCACCACCCCCACCCCCACCCGATCCACACCACCCCGTTCTATGTAAAGTTATGTTGGTGCCGCGCCATCGAGGCCGAAACAAATGAGATCGTGTAGGTGTCACGACAAAAAAACACACAGTCCACGCTGTAATGTGGCCGTGTAGGCAACACGGTAAAAACCTCCCAGACCCACACTGTAAATGTGGTTGGTGTTAGGAAGGGCATCCAACTGTAGAAAACCTGCCAGACAGTCCTATGCGAGCAAGACAATCACTCTTGCCTCAAGTGGGACTACCCCCGTCCAAACCCATGCAAGCGTGGAACACGGACGTTAAACGTTGATGATGATGATGATGATGATATATATATATAATGCATACGTACACACACACACATACACACACACACATACATACATACATACATACATACATATACATATACATATATATATACATATACATATACATATATATATATACATATATATATATACATATATATATATATATATATATTGTTATACTTTGGGAGGGTCATGTTGCCAATAAGAAACACACGCACCAGTTGCTTTCACTTCAATTTCACTGTGTGACACACAGAGAAACAAAATGGCGTAGGATAGAAGAAAGGAAAGGCACAGAAACGAAGAAAGGAATCCCCAGTCACTGAAGAGGTCACAGAGTGTGTGACGAAAGGACTATGACTATATATAAACAACTATCTGGTTGTGGAACCAACCAACCAACCAGAAATTTATAAGTTTGTAAATTTATAAATTTATAAATATATAATAAATTGAAGTGAAAGCAACTGGTGCGTGTGTTTCTTATTGGCAACATGACCCTCCCAAAGTATAACAATATCGGTTTCAACACACGATTTCAGATAAAGAATCTTGCTAAACAAATTCAGAAACGAAATATATATATATATACATATACATATATATATATACATATACATACATATATATATATATATATCCCTTTACAGTCTGAGTTCAAATCCTGTCGAGGTTGGTTCACTTAGCCTTTCATCCTTACAGGGTCAATAAAATAAAGTACCAGTGATGTACTGGGTAATTGCTGGCCTTGTGCCAAAAGTAGAATCAATTATTGTTATTTATTAACCTGCCAAGGTTAACTAAAAAAGGTTCCTGTATGAGCAAGGCATGGTCAGCCAACCAGACACTGCCCACAACAGGGCAACCCGTCTAACCCATGCTAGCATGGAAGAACGTACGTAAAACGGTGATGATGATGATGAAAACTGTAGTTGTCTGTGTGTGTGTGTCCTCATTTTTGCAAAGTCTATACAAATCCACATTTCTACTCCGATTGACTTCAAACTTGCATTTATATATTCCTTGCGGTCTAAAGATATTAACTGCAGCCTTTATTTTTCAATGTTCTGTTGTTAAAGGAGTGTTAGGCGACGGTTATCGATCTCCGTAGCGCTCTTATAATATCTGTCTGTATGCCTGGCTGCCTGCATTACGACATTCTGACGAACATTGATGACGTATTATGTTCGCTATTATCCTTTCATGGAACATCTTTACGAAACAAAGTATCGTCTTCCTGTTTTCCTTCGGTTGCAACGTTTTTTGAAATATTTACTTCTGCGTTCACAGCTTGATGTTTTTAGTTTCAGAAGATCCCGTTAAGGGTGAAAGCAACGATTCTTTGCTTAAACTTTAATCTGTTATTTTAATCTATATATGTATATATATAAAACTGAGGAAGGATGTTAGTATGTTTGTATGTGTGTATATGTGTGTGTTTTGGGTGAAACCCGAGAAGTGCCCAACCGATTTTTTTCAAACTTTACATGTGTATTACTTATGTTTCAGGGAGTGTTACTTTTTGATCCCCTTGGGCTCGGATTAAGTGAAAACTGCGTTTTTTCAGCTTTTTAGGGGGTTTTTTAGGCGTTACATCAGACCGATTTTCTTGAAATTGTAACTATCTATTGGTCAGTCTCTTCTTCATACCAAGAGCAAAGAAAATCCAACTTTTTTATGGCCTAGGGCCTGCATTAGGTGAAAAACTTCATTTTTCAGCGTTTTAGGGTTTTTTTGAGGAAAATCTTAAAGATTATCCAGCCATCAGAGTATTCGGTTTATTTTCTTTACATATTGTCCAGGCATGCAGGTTTTCCACAATTAGGTCTATTGGCGTCCCGCGTTCCAAAATACCTTATCCCATGCCACGCCGGGTACCACTGCTAGCGTATATATATATATATATATATGGTGGCTGCCAACTCGTTTTCGAGTACGGCCACTACTCTATATCCATGTAGGAGAACCCCTACTGATGCGCTGAACGAGAGTGACTTTTTAGTCCAGCCAGCGACTTGAAAGCTCTGGTACAAACACTACACTTGTGACAATTATTGACACATAGTGCTGGGCCCATGGTACCATGTGACGACAAATGCAGAGAGATCTCCAGATATAAAGCAATGCCTGTGCCGTGAAGCTTTTATAGTGAGCAAAGGCACTGCACAAAGCCAGTCCCACTCTCTTAACCAAGATGATATTTACCAAAAAGAAGAACAAGTCAACATCATTGGATACCATCAGGGTTGCAGGTGTTATATCAGAGTTTTCCTTCTCCTAGAATTCTGCCTTGACAAAGGCTAAGGGGTCATCTCTCCCGGTGATTTTGGATGGCCATTGACTCTTAAGAGCTCCTTTGCCTTTTGACAGGTTTTGTTTTTAGTCCTGCAGGATGTCCAAAGTCACCCTCCTCACCAAGAAACCTTGGTGGGGTTGCCAGTTTAGTCGCCAACGACCCGACCATGGGACAGGTTGTACTCATCATTCATTTCATTTTACGTCCGCTTTTCCCTGCTTGCAAGGGTGGGATGGGAACTGATTCTGGCTTGATTTCTACAGCTGGATGCCCTTCCTAACACCAACCTCATTTACAGTGAGTGCTGGGTGCTTTTTTCTGTGGCACCTACACGTCCACTTTACAGTGTGGGCTGGGTGCTTTTTTGCCGTGGCACCTCCACGACCACTCTAGAATGGAATGATATGGACCCCAGTCCCTATCACCTCATTTCTACAGCTGAGTAAACTGGAGCAATGTGAAATAAAGTGTCTTTCTCAAGGAAACAACGCATCACCCGGTCTGAGAATTGAACTCACAACCTTTCGATTGCGAGGCTCTAACCACTAAGCCATGTGCCTCCACCTATATATATATATATATATATATATATATATATATATATATATATATATATTGTTATACTTTATATACATATATATATCATCATCATCATTGTTTAACGTCCATGTTCCACGCTTGCATGGGTTTGGACGGGAGTTTTCCCACTCGAGGCAAGAGTGGTTGTCTTGCTCGCATAGGACTGTCTGGCGGGTTTTCTACAGCTGGATGCCCTTCCTAACACCAGCCACATTTACAGTGTGGGATTGGGAGGTTTTTACCGTGTTGCCTACACGGCCACATTACAGCGTGGACTGTGTGTTTTTTTTGTCGTGACACCTACACGATCTCATTTGTTTCGGCCTGGATGTTGTGGCACCAACATAACTTTACATTGAAAGGGGCGGTGTGGGTGTTGGGAGGGGGATGTATTTTGTTAGAGATACCTACTGACTGTAGTAGGTTTTACTTTGTATTTAGGTAAGGCGTGTCTTCTCTATTACTGAGTGCCGCCAAAGATCTCGGTCCAGTGACATTGTCTTGGAGAGGTGTAAGTGTGTGAGGTCGGAGTTTATAAGGTCGTCCCAGGTTTTTCTGGGTCTGCCTACTCCGTGGCTACTGTCTATCTTTATTGCCCTGCACTTTTTATACAGCTGTCCTCTTTCATGCGCATTACGTGACCATACCAACGTAGCCTTCCCTCGAGTAAACAACATCTGATCCCTCTTATTTCTAATTTTTCCCTAGTCCGTTTATGCTTTGCCATTCACGTATATTACTATTACACATCCAGTCGAGCATGCAAGCTTCGTTCCTCTCCAGTCTGCGTATATCCTCTGCACACAATGCCCAGGTCTTACTGCCATGTAACATTGCTGTTCGTATGCAGGCATCATACAGCTTGCCTTTCATATCTAGGGAGAACCCTTTAGCGGCTAATAGTGGTATAAGCTCTCTGAACTTTTTCCATCCAGTTCTGACTCTGGCTACTGTACTTTCAGAGCACCCTCCACCACTGCTGATTTTGTCACCCAGGTAACGGAAGCTGTCCACTATTTCTATAGAACCATCTGTGCAATGGAATGAGCTAGTATTCCATGGGCACTTGCTGCTACTTATTGCACCAGAGCACCGGCCACATATAAAATCTATATTCTTAGTTAGCTTACCTGTGATCCCACTACATCTTTTATGCACTCATACTTTGCATTTGGGACATAAAATGGAATTTCTGCCTACTCCTTTCCTACACACTGAGCATGGCCATTTCCCGGATGGGACCGGTGCCCTATTTTCTTTCCTACAAACTAGAACTTTAGTCTTAGACAGGTTAATTTTAAGGTCTTTTGTTCTAGGCCATCCTTCCATGTTTGGAATTTCTTCTCTAGTTCTTTATACATGGCTTGTATAGCTCTCACAAGCCATTAACCAACACCTAGTTTTTTAAGAGCCCACGATAGCTAATAAGCTTGAAACTAGTACAGCATTCCTTTGTCAGTGTTGAGCAAACGAGCAACGATGGTTGCTAGACACTACGGCTTAATACGGGATGTTTGTTTACAAACACATCGAGCATTATAATAAATGTTCGGTGAATCCATACGTACATATATATATATATGTGTGTGCATGTATGTATATATATATACATACTACTGTACATCTGTATACATATATGTATGTACGTGTAGATACTTATATTTAAGTAACAGCCGTACTAAGAGTGGGAAATGAAATTTCGTTTCATTTTTTCCGTTTATAAATATAGTTTCCATTTATTTATATCATTGATTTATATTTATATATATATATGTATATATATATGTATTTATATATATATATTGTTATACTTTGGGAGGGTCATGTTGCCAATAAGATTATTGGCAACATGACCCTCCCAAAGTATAACAATATCGGTTTCAACACACGATTTCAGATAAAGAATCTTGCTAAACAAATTCAGAAACGAAATATATATATATAAATATGTATTTATATGTATATATATGTGTATTTATATATATATATATATATATATATATATATATATATATACATATATATATATATACATATATATATATATATATATATATACATATATATATATATACATATATATATATATATATATATATATATATATATATATATATATATATATATATATCAATATGTATATATATCTCTCTACATATATGTATTTATTTATATATATATATATATCAATATGTATCTCTCTCTCTCTCTCTCTCTCTCTCTCTCTCTCTCTCTCTCTCTCTCTCTCTCTCTCTCTCTCTCTCTCTCTCTCTCTCTCTCTCTCTATATATATATATATATGCTAGTCCCAAGGACAGAATTTATTCATCTAATTTATCTTACAGGCGATCTGTCGATTTTGAGAATGTAAGCAATACTTGTCTTTTCTTCTATCCGTAGTCTTCTAAATAACCAGTGTTTTAAACTCTCAGTTATGCCAGTCTAAAATTCAAATCTCCGTTTTCCTCTCTGATTTTCAATTATTTATTTTTCATGTTTTTAATATGTCTCAATCTGTTGGCTGTTGGACCCTTCCTAAAAACTAACCTTCTTCTAAAGTTACCCATTCTAAAGTTACCATTGCTATATGGTCCAATCAGAACTCAGCGGCTTTAGTAAGTTCTCTAACAAATTAGTATAGCAAAGCTACCACCTCGGTTACTACTCCTTAAGTTTAGACCTGTTTGATGGGTTGACTGCGGAAATTTGAAAAGTCTAAGCACTCAATGACAATGTCACAGATAAAGATAAATTCACCTCCCGCTGCAAGACGAGAATACAAGGACCCCTCTTTATTTCAGATACGGATGACCAACAAAATTCCGTCTCCTACACCCAGGGGAACATGCCAGCCAGATAGATTATATCCTTACTAGAAGACAGGACAAAGTGTCTGTTGTAAACACTAAATCCCTCCTCCGTGAAGAAATCACCTCCCAACATAGCCTAGTAGTTAGTGACCTCACAGTCAGAAATAGACGTACTCGACGACAGAGGAGGCCTACCTTGAGGAGAAGAATATGGAAGTTGAAGGACCCCATAGCAGCCAGTGACAAATTTAAAAGCTTATTACTTGATACCTTTGACAATAAGGAAGAGCAATTAGAGACGTGCGATATAGAGGAACAGTGGCAATTTGAAAGTGAACCTGCTGAAAGCAACGGATGAAATCTGTGGCTGGAGCAGACCTATTGGCAGGAAGAGAGTAACTTGGTGGTGGAACAGTAAGGTAGAAGAGACAATCAAGGCCACAAAGAAGGCTTGGAAAGTATGGCAGGATGGGGGGAAGTAGAGAGCACTATCAAGTGGCCAGGAGAAAAGCTAGGAGACAAGTGTACCTTGCAAAAAGGGAAGCAGAAGATAGAAAGTTCTAGCATGTTCTACAATGCGAGGACCAAAAACGCGAGGTGTTCAGGATTGCTAGACAATGTGTCAAGGAAAACCGTGATATTGTCGGGGAGAAGTGTGTCCGTAATGATAACGGTGTACTTGCCCTCACTGATGCTGATAAGAAGATAGCCTGGAAGTCTCACTACGAGAGACTATTAAATGAGGAGAATAAGTGGGAAAAAGATAGTCTGCCCCAAATCGATCCAATAGAAGTACCAGCGGGGCAACTTAAAGGTAGTATAATAAGTAAGGCAATCAAAGATATGAAGACAGGCAAGGCAGCTGGGCCTTCGGAGATAGTTGCTGAGATGTTGAAGGCATCTGGAATGGTGGGACATACGATGGTCACCCGTATAGTTAACCAAGTAATACAGAATGGGGCCATACCAAAAGACTGGCGTAGCAGCATCATCATTAACTGCTACAAGGGTAAAGGAGATGCTCTAGATAGAGGAAACTATAGAGGCATTAAGTTAGTTGACCAGGTTATGAAGGTCACAGAAAGAGTTATAGCGCAACTAATCAGAGAGCGAATTGATCTAGATGAAATGCAGTTTGGGTTTGTGTCAGGTAAAAGTACCACAGACGCTCTTTTCCTTGTACGGCAACTACAAGAGAAGTACCTAGCTAAAAGTAAACCCCTCTACTTAGCTTTTGTAGACCTGGAAAAAGCCTTTGACAGAGTCCCCCGCTCCATTATCTGGTGGGCTCTTAGAAAACTAGGTGTAGATGAATGGCTTGTGAGAGCTATACAAGCTATGTATAATGAAACAGTCAGTAAGGTTAGAATTAACAATGAATATTGTGAAGAATTTAGTGTAAAAGTTGGTGTTCACCAAGGCTCTGTCCTTAGCTCCTCCTATTTATTATTGCCCTTCAGGCTATAACAGAGGAGTTCAAGACCGGCTGCTCATGGGAACTCCTATACGCAGATGATCTAACGCTCATAGCTGAATCAATGGCTGAACTAGATGAGAAATTCCAAACTTGGAAGCATGGGCTAGAATCAACAGGCTTTCAAATTAACTTGTCTAAGACTAAAGTTCTAGTATGGAGGAAGGAAAATAGGGCACAGGTCCCCTCTGGGAAATGGCCTTGCTCAGTGTGTAGGAAAGCAGTAGGCAGAAATTCAATTGTATGTCCCAAATGCAAAGTATGGGTACATAAAACATGTAGTGGTATCACAGGTAAACTATCTAAGAACGTAGACTTTATATATGGCCGATGCTCAGGTGCCATAGGTAGCAACTGTCCACACGATACTAGCCTCTTCTAGATGGTTCTATAGAAATAGTAGACACTTTCCGTTACCTGGGTGACGAAATCAGCAGTGGTGGAGGGTGTTCTGAAAGTACGGTAGCCAGAGTCAGAACGGGATGGAAAAAGTTCAGAGAGCTTATACCACTATTGGCCACAAAAGGTTTCTCTCTAAAAATGAAAGGCAGTTTGTATGATGCTTGTATATGAACAGCAATGCTACATGGCAGTGAGACATGGGCATTGCGTGCAGAGGACCTGCGTAGACTGGAAAGGAACAAAGCATGCATGCTCCGTTGGATGTGTAATAGTAATATACGTGAACGGCAAAGCATAAATGAACTAAGTGAGAAATTAGGAATAAGAGGGATCAGATGCTGTTTACTCGAGAGAAGACTACGTTGGTATGGCCACGTGATGCGCATGAAAGACGACAGCTGTATAAAAAAAAGTGCAGGGCGATCAAAATTGATGGTAGTTACGGAGTAGGTAGACCCAGAAAAACCTGGGATGATATGATAAATTCAGACCTTACACACTTGCACCTCTCTAAGGCAATGTCACTGGACCGAGATCTTTGGCGCTACGCAGTAATACAGAAGACCCGCCTTGCCTATGTACAAAGCGAAACCTACAGTCAGTAGGCACCTCTTAACCAAATATACACCCAATCCACTACCCTTACCCTATCCTCCCACTCCCACCAACACCACCCTCTCTCTCTATAAAGTTGGTACCACAACATCCAGTCCAAATAAAAGAGATAAATGAGATCGAGATCGTGTAGGTGTCACGAGAAAAAAAACACACAGTCCACGCTGTAATGTGGCTATGTAGGTAACACGGTAAAAAGTTCCCAGTTCCACACTGTAAATGTGGTTGGTGTTAGGAAGGGGCATCCAGCCGTAGAAAACCTGCCAGATAGTCCTATGTGAGCGAGACACGGTCACCCGACCAACCTTGCCTCAAGTGGGACAACTCCCGTTTAACCCATGCTAGCGTGGAAAGTGGACGTTAAACGAAGATGATGATGATGATGATATTTATATATATATATATATATATATATATATATATATGAACCAGTAAGACCCCGACAGCTGAGCTCAAGCCGTTTCGACGGCTAATTCTGGACAGAATTAGCCGTCGAAACGGCTTGAGCTCAGCTGTCGGGGTCTTACTGGTTCCTATTACCCACTCTACTACCTCAAGTATTGAGTACTTTGGTGCGTTATGGTCCACCTGGTTCCTTACCACATTTCCTTCGTTATATATATATATATATATATATATATATATAGGTATATATATATATGTATTTATTTATATATATATGCACAGTTCAAGAGTAACCAATCTTAAAGAGAGATGGAGATAGTAGAGGAAAGATTGGTGAGTTAGTTGACAATCTTGGTGAGTATGTTGACAATCATTTAATAATGTCTTCCTTGTGAAATTTCTGGTCTTGTTTTGCTTAACTAATGAATATATATATATGTTTTTATTTATATATATGTATTTATTTATTTATATATCTATATATATATATATATATATATATATATATATATATATATATATATATATGTATTTATATGTAGATATATATGTATTTATTTATTTATTTATATATATAAATATGTATTTATATGTAGATATATATATATATATATATATATATATATATATATATATAAATATGTATTTATATGTACATATATATGTATTTATTTATTTATATATATATGGTTACACTGGGGTACATGGTGGGCACGGTTACGGTTTAAGAAATGAAGAGGGAGTGAGACTTCTTGAATTTTGTGATACGGGTAGATTGACTGTTTGCAACACAGACTGTTTGCAACATAACCTACAAATCTGGTGAGCACATAAGCCAGATTGACTTCCTGCTAGTTAGGCAGCGGGACAGGCAGATAGTGTCTAATACCAAGGCATACCCTGGGGAAGAATGTACCCCACAGCATAGGTTAGCTGTTAGTGATATCTCAGAAAGCAAGAGATCGAATGAGACATATAGGAAGGTGTGGAGAAGAAAGGTCTGGAAGCTAAAAGACCTTTCACTAAAATACAAATTTAGGAAAGCCCTTCAAGATGTATATGACGAAAAAGAAGACGATTTAGAGACGTATGACATAGATAATAACTGGAATTTCTTACGTGACAACTTGCTGCAGGCTACTGATGAAACCTGTGGCTGGAGCAGAGCTCCAACCAGACAGAGAGTGACCTGGTGGTGGAACAGCACAGTAGATAAGGCTATTAGAGACAAAAGACTAGCATGGAAGGCTTGGAAAAAGGGTGGGAGTAGGGAAGAATATACAGCCACTAAGAGAGAAGCTAGACGTCAAGTGTACTTAGCACGCAGGGAGGCAGAGAGTAGGAGGTGTGCCAATGTTCTGCGACGTGAAGATCAGAGGCGTGCGGTGTTCCACATTGCAAGGCAGTGTGTCAATGCAAATCAGGATGTTGTTGGAGATAAATGTGTCCAGGATGATGCCGGTGTACTTAGTGTCACGAATGATCAGAAAAAGGAGGCCTGGAAATGTCATTATGAGAGACTGATGAATGTGGAGAATGAATGGGAGAGAGAGAAATTACCCTTGGCAGATCCGACAGAGGGACCAGCTATTGAGATTGACGAATATAGGGTCCAAGAGGCGATTAGGGAAATGAAAAATGGTAAGGCTGCCGGACCATCGGGAATAGTTGCTGAGATGCTGAAGGCATCAGGGGACGTAGGCACTAAACTGGTTGCACGCATCATCAATCAGGCTATATATGGTGGTGTCATACCCAAAGATTGGTGCAGCAGTATTCTCATAAATTGCTACAAAGGTAAAGGGGATGCTTTGGAGAGGAGCAATTATAGGGGTATAAAACTGATAGATCAGGTTATGAAAGTGGCAGAAAGGATTTTAGCACAACTAATTAGAGAAAGGGTCAAACTAGATGAGATGCAATTTGGTTTTATGCCTGGGAAGAGTACAACAGATGCCCTCTTCTTGGTGAGACAATTGCAAGAGAGGTTCTTAGAGAAGAATAAGCCACTATACTTAGCCTTTGTTGACCTAGAGAAGGCCTTTGATAGGGTACCCCGATCTGTCATCTGGTGGTCCCTAAGGAAGCTAGGTGTTGAGGAATGGCTTGTGAGGACAGTGCAAACTTTGTACAGAGGTACTCTCAGTAAAGTCAGGGTAGGAATGGAGTTTAGTGAGGAATTCCAGATACAAGTAGGAGTACATCAGGGTTCGGTCCTCAGCCCGCTCTTGTTCATTATAGTCCTCCAAGCCATAACAGAGAAGTTTAAGACTGGCTGTCCATGGGAACTTCTCTATGCTGACGATCTGGTTCTTATAGCAGAATCAGTAGAGGAGCTAGAGAATAAATTCTGGCTATGGAAACAGCAGTTGGAAGCAAGAGGACAGAGTGAATCTAGCTAAGACAAAAGTGTTGATGAGTAGAAAAGAGGACAAAACCCTGATTCCGTCAGGGAAATGGCCATGTTCGATATGCAGAAAAGGAACTGGCATAAATTCTATAAAATGCACACAATGCAGATCCTGGGTACACAAGAGATATAGCGGGATAGCAGGCAAACTAACAGGTAGGGAGAAATATGTATGCAGTAGATGTACAGGGAAATTAGACAGTAGAAGTCGCACTGATACACACATTTTTCAAATGCAAGAGGGCGCTATAGAAGTGGTGGATAGCTTCCGGTACCTAGGAGATCAGATTAGCATGGGAGGAGGGTGTTCCGAGGCCATCGTATCTAGAATAAGGACGGGTTGGAAGAAGTTTAGGGAGCTGCTTCCTCTGTTGACGAAGAAGGTTTTCTCCCTGCGTACGAAAGGCCGGTTGTATGATGCCTGTGTGAGGAGCGCCATGCTTCATGGTAGTGAGACATGGGCAGCAACTGCAGAGGATATGCGACGGCTGGAGAGAAATGAGGCAAGCATGCTCCGTTGGATGTGCACTGTAAATGTGCGTGAACGACCCAGCATAAATGTGTTGAGAGAGAAACTGTGTCTGAGAGGGATAGAATGTAGTGTACAGGAGAGGAGACTGAGGTGGTATGGACATGTGATGTGCATGGAGGATGACCGATGGGTGAAGAAGTGCCAGGAAATGCCAGTTGAAGGAAGACGTGGTAGAGGTAGACCACGAAAAACATGGGTGGAGGTTCAGATCGCTGTAGGTCACGGTGAAGATGACGAAGGACCGTGACAAGTGGAGAGATGCTGTGCTGAATAAGACCCGTCCCACCCTTGCAAGCAGGGAAAAGCGGACGTAAAATGATGATGATATATAAATATGTTTTTATATGTATATATATATATAAATATGTATTTATATGTATATATATATGTATTTATATATATATATCAAATAAATGAGATAATGAGATCGAGATCGTGTAGGTTTCACGATAGAAAAAAAAAAAAAAACTTAATCTACGCTGTAATGTGGCCGTGTAGGTAACACGGTAAAAAGTTCCCAGTTCCACACTGTAAATGTGGTTAGTATTAGGAAGGGCATCCAACTGTAGAAAACCTGCCAGATAGTTCTATATGAGCATGACACGGTCACCCGACCAACCTTGCTTCAAGTGGCACAACTCTCGTCTAACCCATGCTAGCGTGGAAGATGGACGTTAAACGATGATGATGATATATATATATATATATATATATATGACGGAGATTAATTTGTTTTGCGAGGTTTTTGATATGAAATCGTGTGTCGAAATATTGTTATACTTGGGGAGGGTCATATTGTTGTAATAATATTGCCAGAAATAATAACAGATCACACTCACTGTTTGGTTGCTTTTCGCTTCTGTATCTTTTATATCTCCACAGTTAATTCATTTAGTCCTCAATGTTTATCGTTGACTGGTCAAAAATGCAGATATAATATATATATATAATCTAACAAAATTCTTTTGTTGCACATCTGCAACATCATCAGTGGTACTATTATGTTCCTCCTGTTGTATTGTATGCCTACGCCATTTTTATTTTATCTGTTTGTTTATTTATTTATTTTTGTCTTCTTCTCTGCGTTTGCGTGTGTGTATAGTGTGTTTGGTGTGTGTGTACGCGTTTGGGTGACTCTGTTTTGGTTATTGTATTCTATCTTAGTTTACTAGTGTGTATTGATATGTGTTTGTTGTTATTGTGTATCATCATCATCATTATCATCATCGTTTAACGCTTGAATGGGTTTGGACGGGAGTTTTCCCACTTGAGGCAAGAGTGATTGTCTTGCTCGCATAGGACTGTCTGGCGGGTTTTCTACAGCTGGATGCCCTTCCTAACACCAACCACATTTACAGTATGGGGCTGGGAGGTTTTTACCGTGTTGCCTATATATTTATTTATTTATTTCTAGTTTTACAGTTTATCTGGGGGTTTACTTTACATATAACACATTTCCTATTAGTACAGTGGGTTTTCTTAAAAGGGTATGTTTTGCTGATCAGGGACTTTATGGTAGTTCCTGGCTTTTCTAAAACTTTAATCTTTAAGTGGGTCTTTCTCAGAGCTTTTCTACACTGGCTAGCTAATTTCCCTCGAAGGGTAGCATCCAAGAACATGACACTCTGGTATCTCTGGTTGTCGTACCATGAGGTATCTTTCCTATCTAAGCTATTCCATGATTTGCTCCTGTATAATGGGCAAATTCCTTTCATGTCCAGTTCTATGAGGGTCTTATACTTCTCCGTGGCTTCTTTGTAAACTCCGATTCTGTCTCTTTGGTTGTAGCCAGAGAACTGCATACGGTTGATGAAGTGTTGGATGTGTCTTTCCGTTTCTGTTGGGTCGCACATGTGGGACACATTCTTCATCACTCGTACGAAGTCTGCGATCAGAATATTAAACTTAGTACTACAGGACATTGCTGAGTTTTTGAGTATCAGGTATTTGGAGGCCATGGGTTTAGCGTAGTGTGAGTGGAGAATTTGGTCCCTCTCGTCTATAGTGTTAATCCAGAGTTCCGTGTCTAATACTGGTAGTCTATTGTTAGGGTGTTTGGAAGGGTAGTCGATAGTTACAGTTATACTCTGGTGTATGGAATTAGCTATCTGCTGGATGCTTTCCATTATGCTACATTCTAAATCATATTTGTTAGAACTCTCTTGTGGGGGTGTCCTTATTACTATATTAATATCGTCTACATAATGAGAGTACATGATGAGGTCTATGGAGCTCTCTTCAAGGAGATCTTTGAGTCTCCTTTCCCACCATACCATAAAAAGGTTGGCAACGTCACCAGCTATGCTGACGCCAATGGCTGCTCCCTCATTTTGGGTGTAGATCTTTTCGTTGAATTTGAATAGATGGCTCTTTAGGGTAGTTTTAATACTAGCCCCTATTGCATGCGTGACCATTTTTCTTACCTGATCATTGTTTTTGGGGGTCCGTATGGCTTTGGTACACCCAATCCACCTTCTCATGGGAGTCTTTTTTGCCATTAAGGTTATGGTGGGTGGCGGGGGTCTACCTCTTATGGGTCTACTGGGGCAGAACCAGCTACGGTCATGGCTGTCTAGGTACTCAGTGTCATAAGTAAGTCTAAATAGGAGGCCCAGTTCATCTGTGTCGACGTCGCAGAACTCCACCTCACTCTCACTGATCATCCCCACACATTTTCCACAGCAAAATAAATGTTAATGGATGGGTATAGTGACACCACGTCCATACTGCCTATTATGCAGTTAGATAGGTTTTTGTTTTTGTTGCACTCATTGATTCTGCTGAAGAGGTCCTCTGTATTGTCACATACATCTGGGGACATCTTGATTATGGGGATAACCATTGAGAGGAAGTAGGAGATCCTGTATGGCTCCGCATACAGGTGTTGCTGGTGGTCCCGTTGTCGGGTCGTCGACTGTCTTATGGTCTTTGCGGAGCCCATACAAGGGTCGTATGTCATTGTTAGACGTCTGGAAGTTGTTGGCAGTGCGTCTGCTTGGCTTTAATAATAATGGAAACATCGACAGACATAACAACAACAACCACAGTAGTAATAATGGAAATAATACGAGTAGCAACTAGGATGAAACGATTGTAAGTGATTAAATATTTTAAACACATTTTGATTGTTATTTATAAAGTATTTCGGCTCTGTAATATACTTGTTATTTTACATTGAGCTATTCTCATACTTGTAATTGGGTAATATTTAATATTACCCACATTATATATATATATATATATATATATATATATATATATATATATATATACAATATATTAACAAATGGAAACTATATATTTCAAGGACACCAAAGCAAATTATGGTGCGCTTTCATCAGATAAAATATAATATAGATCAGTTTTATAAACAAATATTGACATACCCTTAAAGAATGCGACCATGTCGGTTGGACTATCTGGGAGCTTCCAACCGACATGGTCGCATTCTTTAAGGGTATGTCAATATTTGTTTATAAAACTGATCTATATTATATTTTATCTGATGAAAGCGCACCATAATTTGCTTTGGTGTCCTTGAAATATATATAATGAAATAAATATGGTTTTATAAATATAGTTTCCATTTGTTAATATATTGTATTTTTACTCCAATAATTTGTTGAGTGCTTTATATCAGTTATAAAAATATTTGCTTGTTGTATCCCAACAAATTAAATATAACTTCTACATATATATATATATATATATATATATATATATATATGTTTATATATACAAGCGAGACAGTCTCTCGACCAATCCCGCATCAAATGGAACAAAACGTCTAACCCATGCTAGCGAGGAAAATGAACGTTAAACGATGATGATGATATATATATATATATATATATATATATATATATCCATATATATATCCCTCGTTTGTAAGTGGTTGTGTCAATGTTGTCTTTCCTATCACAGACTTAGGTATATTTGTATCCAAAATAAGTTGAGAAGTATGCGCATACACACACGGCTGTCTTGTGCATATACTAATTTTGCTTATCTTTACATTTCATTTATCATCCCCCCTCTCTCTCTCTCTCTCTCTCTCTCTCTCACACGCGCGCGAATACACCTTTATCCCCTCTATCACCTTCGCTATTGTCTGTCCCTCCCCCACCATCCTGTAAGGTCAACATGAGGTGATAGTAAAAACAAAAATCCCAGTTTACTGTTATGATGTCATAGATTTCTGTAAAAAAGTTGGCATTCACTGTGATGTTTATTTCCTAGTTATTAACAGTTAGATGGGATGGTTTCCACCTTCTTGTTCTTTTCATGATTGCATTTTAGAAGCTGTTATTCTTTTAGTGATGAAGATTGGGGTATCAATGGAAAGATGCATATAACATAAAAGTATATACAATATGTTTATGAATAAACACACACACACACACATAGACATATTTTGACACTTCCAGAAAATGACTAATTAAACACACACACACACCTGTGCTTTCACTCAAAAGAAAGAAAAAAATTCTGTTTCTTCCTTTTCTCACTCTCATTTATATTTAAACTAATATAATAACAATCGTTTTCATATATTAATCTTAGTATACACTCATGAAAAGGCGGTGAAGTGACTGTCATTAAAACATCGGATGGCATGCTTTGCAGTATTCGTTCCAGCTCTTTGCGCTCTGATTTCAAATCCCAATAAAATCAGTTTTATCTTTCATCCTTTTGAGGTTGAGAAAAAAAGTTCAATACTGGCTTGATTCTTCATGTATATACACATCTTTCTCACTTTCTCCTAATTTCTTTGGAAGAAATTGGCTGTGTTTAGACCTGGAGAGGAGATGGGCTCTGCCAGGTTTTAAAATTTCCCAAGAAACGATGTATGTCACTACAACACCCCTACGATACTATCAAGAGTTATGGGTCCATACATACATTCATGTGCATGTGTTTTTTGTTTCTTTCAATGTGGGCGTTTGGGGAGCTCTCCATCACCCACCTTTGTTACATATTGTTAGAGCAAAAAGGTCAAAGTTTATTTGTGCTAATATTTTGGGTTTTTTTTCTAGATAGAGAATGTTTTTTTCTCTTAAAATGATGTCTTGTAAAATGTTTTTGTCAGTGCCTATAGATGTGTGTATATGTGTGAGCAAAATGTTATAGATGGAGAGATATATGTGTGTGAACCTAATAAGAATTTATGTTTTGCATCTCTGTGTTTGTCTTGTATATTCTTGGACTGTGTGTGTGTAAGAAGACAGCAAAATATATATGCTTTTCGAGGTTGATGATATGGAGTTACATCAATAGGTTTTCTCATCGATTATTTTGCTTTCTGAAACGATCGTAAAACGAGGAATTAATTAACTACGTCATCTTGTTCTCATTTTTTTCATTGTATGACATTATGTATGAGTACATATGTATATACAACAGCAACAACAGACGTTTTATGTATGTGTGTGTGTGATTGGTAGATTTAGACATTTTAGCATGTGTTCTTCAATAAGAGCTGGTATAGCTGAAAAGTAAAAACTTCTCAAAGGGACGGAAGGATTCTTCCGTTGTACCAAAGACGTGACAACTCCTCTAGTGTTGGCGATCTACACGATATACACAGACAGTACGGTCTGTAAAGTTGTTCTTTATAGACAGGACAGCCATCCGTAGAAACAAAGGTTAGGGAGGACTCTTCAGTTGTGTCTAAGACACGTCAACCTCTCCAGTAGTGGTGATCTACATGGTAAACACACCCAGTACACCCTGTAAAGTGGTTGGTGATAGAAAGAGCATCCAATAGTAGAAAATTTACCAAACAATGGGTTGGGAGTACTCTTCAGTTGTATCAAAGATATGACAGCCTCACTAGCGATGTTGTCACGATGCAGGACCATATGTAAGCGAGATACAACGCATGAGTATTAATTCAGTCAGTGAAGGTCTGCTCAACCCTTGCTAGCAGAGAAAGCCGGCGTTAAATGATAATTGTCTCTACTTTAGGCACAAGGCCAGCAATTAAATGATAATGATGATGTTTTTACGTGCCTTGATAATTTCTGATTTAAGCCACATTTTTTTTATTTTGTTCCATTCCCTCTTCAAATGTGGCATTGGGGACGTTATGATGAAGCTGAATCGTTGACAACAAAGTATTCTCATTATGGGGTGAGGATCATATGGGTGCTTGGCTCTTCCCGCATTCCTTTCTCTATATCACTCGCGGTAATGCCGTGAGTGCTTTGTGTTGCCTCAATAATTTTAGAGGGACACAACACCAGCATTCCATTCACCGAGGAAGTGTGCATGTTTGTTTTTTTTCATTCTGACTCATTGTTATTTTGTATGTGCATACATTTTAAACTGATATGAATTATGCCCTTTGTAATAAATAAATTCTATGTCATATATTATATTTACTGGATGTCTTATTTACAATACTATGTCCTATATGTGATAAAATTAGTTTTAAGGAAAATAATACATTAGGATGTTTTAAATATTGTTTTCTATCCATTCATACCATCTCCGTCTGAAGTCGTTTTGCAAATAAATCATCTTTAGTGTAGTATCCGTCTGAAAGTGAAAGTTTATTCCGATTACTTGGAAATGAAAGGTGGAACATAATATTTCCATTATTAACTACTTCTATTTATTGTTATGATTTGTTGTTTTTTTTAGTAGTTCTGTTTCGGCTAAACGTAAGCTCGAAATATTTTTTCCCGTTCAGTCTGCTAATTGCGTTATTGATAATAATAAATTTGAAGACTAAAATTCAAAGAGGGCTCGATAAGGATAAATATATATTAAATATATAAGAACCCTAGAGCAAATATTTATTAAAATAACAAATTAAAGTTTAAGCAAAGAATCGCTGCTTTCACCCTTAACGGGATCTTCTGATTCAGAAGATCCCGTTAAGGGTGAAAGCAGCGATTCTTTGCTTAAACTTTAATCTGTTATTTTAATAAATATTAATATATATATATATAATCATTATTTAAATTTCACTGGTAATCTACATATTCGAGAATGTATCTCTACAAAAATTTCATTAAGAAATGTGTATTATTACTAAAGTTATGAGGAAACAAATTCACATATAGATGTGGAGCAGGAGGTGGGAGGGGTACAAAAGTGTAGTTATGTCTAAAACCCTTGTTCGTGCAACGGCAGTATTCAGTTCCCCTTTTCTACCACATCAGGGAGGGTGATCGCTATTCTTATCGGATCGGTGTGGCTATGCCTATTGTCAACATCAAACATCCATAGCATACCGGTTCTAATCCAGTTTTTCGTTGATAGACAGACAAGGGAAATGGAGTGAAATGTTTACATTTGTTGTTTAGCTGGGTGTAAATAAATAAAATAATTATAAATTATTTAATACGGATATATTTTCTGAGAGAAATTCTGTTCACAATACCATATATATATATATATGTGTGTGTGTGTATATTTTTTCTATAAATTTGATGTTCTTATGCTGGGGAGTGATGATAAAAACACAAAAACAGCGAAACGGCTGATAGATATGAACCGGAAGTAGATTGATGTAGGTCACAAAACCTCACTTCCTGTTTTCATTCACCATGTAAATAGTACAAACACGAGATTTTCCGTTGGTTTCTTTTTCGTGTTTTTATTCTTCCTTCCTTCTGTAACAAATGCTATTGCAAAACATTTTATTACATATTTCAAAGTTGTAATTCTAATTGTATTATCTTTCTTTTTTTATAAATATAGTAACATAACCGTCTTCTAATAAAATAGAAAGTATTTTATTTTCAATATTTATTGATATATATTTTTTCTTTTAACTCAATAATTTTATCAAGCAACATCGGAGTTTTCATACCTTTAATTTAATTTCTAATATTTGTTACTGTAGAGTGGTGGATTGGCGGAATGGGTAGAACATTAGATAAAATGCCATTGCGGCATTTGTATTGGCTTTTTATATTGAGTTCAAATTCTGCCCAGGTCAACTTTGCTCTTCATTCTTCCGGGATCAATAAAATAAAGTACCAGTGAAATACTGATTTGATTTAATCAACTTTGCTCGTCCCTAAAATTTACTGGCAAAATAAGATATAAATATTTGTTACCGTTTTTATTTTCAATATTTCCTGATATAAATTGTTTTTCTCTCTTTTATCTCAATCATTTAATGAAACAAATGTTTTAACGATGAAATTATCATTCTTTTAATTTAATTTCTAATATGTGTATTACCGTTTTATAAAGTAAACAACACTTTTATCGTATTGGATAGATGGAAGAAAGCGATCGCTTGATTATTTTACAAGGGAGATAACTTTGGAATTGATCCATCAAACTCCGATACACCGACAGATGGAATTATTCTGTTGTAATAAACCTATTTAAAAAAGAAAAAGAAAAAAGAAATTTGCCACAGAGACACCAGAAAAAATATAGACGTTGCAGCAGCTGTAACAAAGATTCCCGGAAGAAGTCGTAATGTTTGGTACTTTTTTTTTTTTTTTCATTTGAAAGAGAAAACAAACAAAAAAGGATTCCAAATATGTTAAGAATATTGTTTACATAAAAACGTAAATAAATAATTAAATAAGTCAAATTAATAGATAATTTTTATCTACCCTCTCTCATTCATACATTAAACAATATAATTAATCTATGTATGGTCGATATTATGGTATCAAGTTAACACTAAATTGTTAATATAAAGACAAATACCGTGCAAGGCGGCTGTAGGGCTAAATTGTGTCACTATTCAATCCAGCCACCCTCATTCCCATAAATAATAATTGTTTCTACTTTTGGCACAAGGCCAGCAATTCTCAGTACATTACTGGTACTTTATTTCAGCGACTCCATAAATAATAATAATAATGGTTTAGGCACAAGGCCAACATTTTTTGGTGGTGGGGAGTCGATTAAATCGACTCCAGTGCTTTACCGATACTTTATTTTATCGGCCCCGTAATAATTTCTCCTTCCAAAAATAATGATTTCTTTATTAGCCACTAGGACCAAAATACTAAGTACAATAATAGCAATAAAAATAATGTGTGTGTGTATATATATATATATATATATATATACGGTCTTGTGCGCGTATATATATATGTGTATGTGTGCATACATACACATATATATACGCGCACAAGACCACAATTCTCTGGTGTATGGATGCGGGGGTGTGATCGATTCCGGTTGCTATATTGATACCGGAAAGATGAAAAGTAAAGTTGATACCGGCGAGAGTTGAACTCAGACTTTAAAGGGACATAACTAAAAAATATCACACCTACCGTTTCTATCGAGCACAAGGCTGCAATTATATGATTGAAGGTGGGTGGGGATAATTCTAGTCGTTTAAATTGATTTCAATATTTTACTGGAACTTTATATTATGGAAGCACGAAAAGAAAAATTAACCGCGGCGTGATTTGAACTCAAAGCGAAAATTACCTGAACAAATGCCAAACTATTTCTTACAAGACTTGTCTTATCTGATGATCCTGAGTGCGCAGGTGAAACCCAAGAGTAACAAGGAACATCACTTAGCCATAATAATAATGATAATAATAATATATAAATACACAGGGTGTCCCCCCAAAATGTATACACACTTTTAGAATGCTGTTGAAGTCTGTATACATTTTAGGGGACTCCCTGTATATATATAATGTTTGCACTTTCTAATTTAGATATACAGGTTAGAAATTTGTATGGTATGAATATTGTCTGGTGGTGAAAGGAAGGGTAATTAGGCTTCCAATTACTCTTTGTGTTGGTATATAGTTTATTAAATCTGTCGCAGGGTGATAAATAACAAAAGTTGAATCCGATGAGATTTGAATGTGATATATTTTGCTCCAAAGTATATTGCTTACGATAATGAAAACATCTTTTTTTTTTATTAGTGTAGAATACAAATAGAGTTGTGGCGTTCATGCCGTTTTTTAATTAGATTGTTTTCTTGATTACCAAAAATGTAATTGAAACAAGATAAAAGTTCCTAACAGAAAATCGAAACCGTGTTTCCGACTTTGTCCGCCGATATTTGACAATCGAATTGTCTTAATAATTTCTTTAGAACGACAGAATCTGACGGGCGTGATAGTCATGCTTTCCCAGATGTTATAACATCTTGGAGAGATGAAAATACAAGAATGGATATCAGGTAGCGATCGTGGTTCGCCGGGAGCTTACCTCTACACTTCCCTTTCACCATTACAACTATTGTAGTTGTGGTGGTGATAGTATATATATTTTTATTAATTGGATAATGGATATATCAAATAATGTTAACGATGATAATAATAGTTTAGTTTTGAGTGGGTCGAGTGAATTCTAGCGTATTAGAATAAAGGTGTATTACGGTAGATTAAATAAGCCCTAAACTGTATTAAAGATGGCTGTAGTTCTAATCTATGTATGTGTGTGTGGGTTGTGTATTTATACGTGTGTGCGATTGTTTGTTTGTCTCTGTGTGTGTACGTGTGTGCGTGACTGCGTCCGTTCGTCGTCTATCATGCAGTCAGGACAAATAACGAAGCGGTCCCCTGTAGGTACGCGAGCGATTCCCGGTGTGCTGCTGATGTCTGTCCCTCGTTGGAACTATGGTCTGTTAGCCACCGTCTTCTGTAAACTAAACTTTTCTTTGATAGTGGCAAATCTCAACAAATGATATGCGGGCCGAGTTGCTTGCCGTACATAATTCTACGTGGTGTAAAATATTTGGGCGACCGTGTTCGTATCTATGAGTGCATGTATGTATTTGTGTGTGTGTGTGTATGTCTCGTCTGTCAGAGAAACACAATCACGGAACGATCCCTGTAGATAACCGCGATTTGTGGTTAGTGGTGATGGCTGTCCCTGACTGGAACCATGAGTTCTCAAAACCAGAGCTTCTTCTCAGTGCCAGAGTACCAGAGCAGGTTGAGGTACCATGGGTCTTGTATAGAGATTAGTGTATTCGTGTGTTTAATGTGCGTGAAAGAGAGGTTGATAGAGATGTGTTTGACCATTCATAGCAGTCAATCACAGAAAGCCATCACTTCGGTCCATTGTTAATTAATTGCTCTTCAAGTCTTTATATATGTGTGTGTTTGTCGTAATAGTTTTCTTTTTTTTTTTTTTTTTCCTTTAAAAAAAATATCAACTCTGTTTATCTTTTTATGTCTTTTTTTTTCTCTTCTTTCTTAAATATTATGTTACGCTGCTAATAAAACAATGAAGTTTTACGTGGGTTAGTGTCATGTAAAAGTGAATGATAAACTAGGAGTAAATTCGAAAGCAATTGTGGTTATATTGATGGTGATGATGATGATCTTGTGATTCTATTGATTTATAATATCCAAGCATGAAATCTTAACTGGGTTTGGAAGAAATGTGATTTTGTGGAGTTCATACCTTTTCTTCACAAAAACACATTTAATGAAGCAAAATTGAGTAATGAAATCAGTTGGTTAAGAATTTAACTTCTTCACCGGGGTTTTGATTATTTAGGCACAAGCCCCTCGCTATCTCCATCCCCATTATTGTT
Source organism: Eledone cirrhosa (assembly GCA_964016885.1). Taxonomy (NCBI): domain Eukaryota; kingdom Metazoa; phylum Mollusca; class Cephalopoda; order Octopoda; family Eledonidae; genus Eledone; species Eledone cirrhosa. The sequence goes on from CAXHJY010001404.1 coordinate 152,676, forward strand.
ATTATTATTATTTGTTGCGCATTGTCACTGCATTACCGAGCGCAGCTCTGTGCGCCTTGGATATGTGCAGTGTTGTTTGTTTGTTTTTTTTTGTCGTGTTTCTATTGTATTGAGAGTACTCTTCGTAATATGTTTGCAGTGCCGATCGGTGATCATTTTTGCTTTGATGTTTTGATATTGCGAAAGGTTTGTGTCTGTCATGCCTCTCCGGAGTCAGCAAAGTTGCTGTTTGAACGCATTTAATCACTGGTTTGTTTTGGTCAGAGGCGTTCTAGACATGATCACCCTGTTTTTTGTTGTTGTTTTTATCATATAATAATATGGTTTTATAAATAGGCCCAGAGTTTTACTAATATTTGTTACATTGAGCCCCAGAAAAGCAAAATCAACTTTTGTGGGATTTGAACTCAGAATGTAATTAATAATTATTATGATGATTTCTAACATAGATACAAGGGCTCAAATAATAATAATAACAACAACAGTAATAATAATACTTATGTCATCGTGAATAATTTATCTTGATTTGGTACTGGGTTCATTTTGAAGGGTATAATTTAGAGTTTCTTGTGTATTACTGGTACTTATTAACCTTGGATGGGGTAGAAGGACAAATTGAATGTAGTTCATAAGGCATTAGACTAGCTGGTTTTAAAAGAGTTCAAATTTTTCCCTCAACAGATCATCTCATGTGGTGGTGGTGAATATTTCTAGGGTGGCTATATAACATCTTATGGTTTTGGCAGATTAATAATCTTATTAAGGATTTAATTTAGCTTCAATGGTTTATTGCACTTTTATTTAGTCTACAATAAAAGTGCATTGGAATTTTTTTGTTTTGTTTTATAGAAAAGTTGGTGGTGGTGGTGGCGGAGATAATTATATCACTGAATATTTGTACACCTTGTTGAAGAATTGAATAATAGAGTGTTTTATTTTCAAGGGTCTTGGGGTTTTTTCCAGGATATTCCTTTACTGTATCTTTTTCTTCTTTCATAATGTATAGATGGGCCAAATGTGTGTCAGACAAAATGGCTTACAATATATATTTTCCAGTTCCATGCATTCTAAGTTCAAATACCATAACTTTATTATATGGGGTTAATAAATAAGGTACTAGTCTAGGGCTGTGGATTGGCAGAATCATTAGACCATTGAACAGAATGCTTTGTGGTAATTGTTTCAGCTATGGTAGTAGACTAAATTCATCACCTGGTTAGTTCATATGCGTACATGTCTTAGTACCAGAGTAAATGTTAATGTGTATGGCAATCTTTAGTAGGTAGATAAAATAGACACATACACATGAATTAATTTTTTTTATTTTGTGTGTTGTATAAAATTCTCTTAAGATGAACTCACTTTTTGCAAATATATACATACATTATGCACACAACATTTGTCCAACCCTTGCTAGCAAGGAGAATGGATATTGAATGATGTTGGTGTTGTTCTGTATATTGGTTTCGCATATTTCATCAGTGTGAGCTCTAGAGTGCACAGACTTGGACAAGAATTTTTGTTGAAGACCAGCTGTCACTTATGCAAGCAAATCTCTTTTCTCAGTACTAATGATGTTGTCGAAGGGAAAAGCAAAATTAATACAACTTAACACCAATATGTTTCCAAATACACACATCTATATGTATTTATGTATATATGTATGTATGCTACTGTTGTGCAAGGTTTGCCAATATGAACTAACTTGTCCTATCTGTACATACAAGTATGTATGTATGTATGAGATTTCATAAATATAAATGTACAGTTTAGTGCTTACTAATGTTTTTCTTTCTTCAGTTTCAGCCACTAAACCAACATGGCCAGACACAATCACAACCACAGGCTACACCGGTAACACAAATACAACACAATCCACATGTATCTCATTCGGATAACAACTCCAATCTGAGTACTGGATCTATAGAACTCAAAGATGATGATGTAAGAAGAAGCATGTTTTCTTTCATTTGTTTCTTTATAGTATTTTTTTTGTTTCTATTTTCTTCTCAATCCCCCTTTCTCCATCCCTATATCCATCTTCATGCACACATAAAGACCCCTTTGATCACAAGTGACTATGGGTTTTTGCACCGAGCAAGTTCCTCTCCTATATACAATATATATAATGTTGAAGGGAAGGGCAAAAGCTGATTCAGCTTGGTACCAGTGACATCACAACCCATTTTTTCTGGCTCAGTGTACATGAAATAAAATGTCACAACACACCACTTGGTCCAGGAATCAAACTCACAACCTCATGATTGTAAGTCCAATACTCAAACCACTAAGCAATACAAGATCAAATGAATAGGGTAATTGCTGAAGAATATTTTTATTGTGTCTTGGGACAAGAATTGCCATTGCATTAATTTACCTACCTGAAGTTATTTGTTGTAGACTATAATCCCACCCAGGAAATATATTTGATGATGTTTTTCATATCATGCACCGGCAGTAGAGATGGGGGAGACCATGTAGATAAAGGTATTAGAATACCATCTTATAGGTTATCAATCACTAGTTCATTTACAGGATTCTAAGTAGAGTACTTCATTCTACACTACATCAGTCCACCTGGCTGTTTAGAACAGATATCAAGTCATGTAGGAATCTTACATGCTTTAAAACTGATGTTTCACACCTGGACTTTGCAACGGTAGTACTGGGGACTGCATGATCAAAATTATATGTAGTACATTAAAAATATATGTACATACTATTGAGTATCCATTCTTCAAAGTATAATATTTCTTTCTTTTGATTGTTATTTTCATCATATAACAAACTGTGGGGTGGTGGGTTAAAATGATTTAAATAGAAGGTGTATTAGTATTGAAAAGGTTGGGAATCCCTGTTCAAGAGCCTTTGTCTTCTCTAGGGGTGGGGGTTGAATTTCTCATATTTTAATGCTATTAAATCAGAGCTATTCACCATCTTATTAAAGACCCTTGGAGGTGTGCAATATATATATATATATATATATAAAATATACACATACAATGTGAAGGCGTGTGGCTTAGTGATTAGAGAATGGGATTAATAATTGTGAGGTTGTGAGTTTGGTACCCGGACCAGGTGATGCGTTGTGTGCTTGACCAAGACGCCCTGTTTCACATTCCTCCAGTTCACTCCGCTGTAGAAATGAGCTGTGATGGTACTAATGCCAAGCTGTTTAAGCCTTTGCCTTTCCTTTGGATAACATTGTGGCATGGTGAAGGGAGACAGGTATGCCTGGGCAACTGCTGGTCTTCCGCAAAAACACCTTGTCCAGGCTTGTGCCTCAGAGGGGAACTTTCTTGGTGCAAAACCCATGGTCATTCATGACCAAAGGGGGTCTTTACCCATGTATACATAGACACACACACATATATATATATATGATATATGCTGACGAAGAAGGGTTTCTCCCTGCGTACGAAAGGCCGGTTATATGATGCCTGTGTGAGGAGCGCGATGCTGCATGGTAGTGAGGCATGGGCAGCAACTGCAGAGGATATGCGACGGCTGGAGAGAAATGAGGCAAGCATGCTCCGTTGGATGTGCAGTGTAAATGTGCGTGAACAACCCAGCATGAATGTGTTGAGAGAGAAACTGTGTCTGAGAGGGATAGAATGTAGTGTACGGGAGAGGAGACTGAGGTGGTATGGACATGTGATGCGCATGGAGGATGACCGATGGGTGAAGAAGTGCCAAGAAATGCCAGTTGAAGGAAGACGTGGTAGAGGTAGACCACGAAAAACATGGGTGGAGGTGGTGAGAACAGACCTCAGATCGTTGAAGCTCACGGTGGAGATGACGAAGGACCGTGACGAGTGGAGAGATGCTGTGCTGAATAAGACCCGTCCCACCCTTGCAAGCAGGGAAGAGCGGACGTAAAATGATGATGATGTGTGTGAGTCATATTGTATATATATATATATGTGTATATATCATTGTATATATTTGTGCATATATATATTTTTTTTTTTTTTTCACACTCAAGTGTTCATACAGGTGCCACCGACAGTAATTAACAAGCATTACTCAGTAACTAACACTACACACACACACATCATCATCATCATCATCATCATCATTGCCGTTTAACATTTATTTTTCATGCTTGCATGGGTTAAACAGGTTGTTATGTTATGAGACTAGTCAGATCAGGTGACCTGCCTTGTTCATATGAATCTGTTTTTTGGCTTAGTTTCTATGGCTGGATGCCCTTCCTAATACCAACCACATATGGCACCAGAATGACCACCTAGCAGGGTGGACTAGGTGCTTTTTCATTATGGTACCAGCGCGACCGCCTTATAGGGTTAAGTATTAAACTAATATGTCATTATTGTATTCTCCTATGTTATTTTTCCTTGTTGACTTTTCTTATATATATATATATATATATATATATATATATATCTCGCACCACCAACAAGATTCAACATAAACGAAGATGGATGAGTTGCATAACGTTGAGTGCTTTTCCTAATATTACATCACAGTTGACTATACGGAATGACCAGTTCTATCAAGTGGTGAACCAACAATCCTAAATGAATATATATATATATTCATTTAGATAGAACTGGTCATTCCGTATAGTCAGCTGTGATGTAATATTAGGAAAAGCACTCAACGTTATGCAACTCATCCATCTTCGTTTGTGTTGAATCTTGTTGGTGGTGCGAGAACGGAGTTAATTATTATTGAGTAAAATGACAGGAGGCTGGACTGGTGAAATACCTTCAAAGATTTATTACAAACACTATGCATATTTCAATGACCAGGTTCCGTAGGATCCTGGTGACATCATCAGGTGTTAATTGTATAAAAGCTATATAATAAAAGAATAATGATAAACACAATCCAAGCAGAGAGGAATGTTTGAAACCCGAAGGCAGACAGGGCCAGCTGTTGCCAGTCTGGATGACTGCCTTCTATATTCCTTTATTGGATAACTTTTATATAATTAACACCTGATGATGTCACCAAGATCGCTACAGAACCTGGTCATTGAAATGTGCATAGTGTTTGTAATAAATCTTTGAAGGAATTTCACCAATTCAGCCTCCTGTCATTTTACTCAATTATATATATATAACTAAGAGCTTCATTGGCCTTAACTAGAATGTAAACAAATCTAAATCTACTTACTATTCACAAACTCAAGGAAACATAAACCATATTCCTACAATGAACCCCATCCATCATACATACAGATACTGCACAAAACATAAATTAAATCCAAACATATCCTTCAAAACCATACCCTAGTAAAGGAACAACCAACCTACTCCAATTACTGGTATGGGGATGTTGGATATAAACAGGCTGCAGCCACCATATTATGTAGTTTCTATATTAGAGTTTATAGGTGCACACATCAGTACAGGACCACGTCAGCTCTATGTTAAGTATTAGTTCTATGAGTGTCAGGGGTTTCATGGTAGGATTACTGTTTACTTCAACACTCACACCATGACCAACACAGTATAAATTCAGAGATAAAATGCATCAGTGGCCTCGGAAATAAGAACATTGTTGTCCTTAGTTTAGTGAAAAAAGGGCCCAGTATGCATCCAGAAATAAATGTTAATCAGAGATCAAACCAATTGAAATTAGTTAAAGTTTGTCTGAAGCCTAGAAGCTCCTCTGGTTAGTGCTCATCCTGGTTTCCTTGGCATTAAGCAACTGAGAGTACAAGACTCCTCACTGGACAGGATATTGGTCCATCACAGGGTTAACTCCCAGTTAATGCTGGTACTCATTTTCAGCTTAGTGTACTGGAGCAATGTGAAATGAAGTGTTTTGCTCAAAAAAACAACAAACCCATGACATTAAGATTGTAAATACTACACCATTACCACTAGGCCATGCATCTTCTTTAATTAAAATACAGTGTAGATGTAAATATTGAAAAATGTTTCATCACTAACAATGATGTTCATAGTTTAAAGATTTGTAATAGGTTTCCAAAAGTGTCTGGAAGTAATATGAACCAAAAATTTATATTTCACCTCCTGAATTGTCTATGAGTAATTTCATTTTTTCAGTGTACACATAGAAACCAATAGAAAGGTGTGATGATGTTGATGTGTTTGTTTGTGGGTATGGTGAAATTGCAACACATAACTAGGTGTGTACACATGCAGGGATGTCTCGTAGTTTATTGTTGCTGATGTTTAAACAAATCTCTGATCAAAAGTATTCAGCCATACCAACCATGACTATATTGTTCAATATATCCTTTCTCTTTTTAAGACTGTACTATGTAATTTGAAGGAAATTTAACTGTTGTTTCTAGCAGTTTGGGCACAACCATGTAGAGGCTCCCTCATTGTGTTTTATTTTTTTGTTTGAGGACTAAAAGACTGAAGTGTAAGTGCTTATACTGCTCAATAGAAAAGTTACAGAGGGAAATGCTTATCATCATCATATGTGCATTTCTAGTATTGGTTCGATAGGCTACCACACTCTGAGAAAATTCTTATTTTGACTTACTGCCCTCATATGTTCCATTTTTAGCATGGTTTCTATCAGTGGATACTCTTCCTAACACCATCCAATTTACAGTCTACTGTGTGTGTTTTCTTGTTGCACCTACACTAGAGAAGTTACCATCTCTTTGGGTAGACTCAGTCATCCTCTTGACTCTACATTGTCTTCACTTGTTCATCAGCCACTTTCCAGTATGTAGCAAGTACATATCATTGAAGTACTGCAGAGCTAAACAGTCCTCACTACTCTATGGTATCTCATTTCCTACAATGCAACACAACCAAAAGATTAAATAGAAGAGAACAATGGCAGGTGAGAACACCTGCATGATGGTGGGTGATACATGCTAGGATAATAGAGGAGGGAATAATAGATAAAGAGACTGTATTAGATCTCTAAATGCAATTACAAAATCTATTCTGATAGTTTCTTCTCTCGCACATATCACCTATGGGATTCTCTTCTGACATCTTGCTTTCCTGTCCTTGACAATTTGCAAAAATTCAAAAGCAACAATTGTCATCTTTTCTCTCTTTGAATTATATTCTTTCTGTCTTGTCCTTTTCATTCTCAGTAACTCTTTTTTGCCTTTTAATAACTTTATTGCTTTGTTTGGGGTGAGCCAAAAAAAAAAGTGAGTAATGGAAAAGAAACAGTGGGGCAGTTACATGTTTTTTGGTGAGAGAGACAGAGCCAAAGTAATGGATGTCAGTAATATGGATGATGGGAAGGTGTATTGGATATGGTAGATCTAAAGCTATCCCTCATACATAGATATCTTGATGTATGAGAGAGAGAAGTGAGATAATAAGAAGGGGAGTAGGGGCAGGGGAATAGAATAAGGACAGGTTTAGTGTCAGACCTTGTTATAAAGGTTGTGGGGTGCAGTGAATAGGAGAGAGCGTTGGACAGATCCAATCCCACTTGTAGTTGTACAGGTAACATGTTACATTGAGCAGGTGAGAAGGTGAGTTAGATGTTCAAACAGGTCCTACACTACCTGTAGTTGTATAGGCAGCATATTACATTGACCAGCAGAGAGGTTCAGACAGGTTCAATATTCCCTGTATTCATATGGGAAACATGTTACATTGACCTGAAGAGAGAATGAGTTAAAATAGGTTCAGATTGGTCTGATATCACTTGTAGTTGTACAAGCAGAATGTTACAATGACAGGCAGCGGGTGAATGAAAGGGAACGAGGGTAGTTACTGAGATAACAAGGACTTTTGGAAGAGAGAGCCAAATACAGGTGTACTTCCTAGCTGCTATTACTTTCACCATTTTAACCTAAATTTTACCATGTTTTCCAGTACCACATGTCCCCATTTGTTCTTTTGTCATCCCCCATTATGAGTTGTAGCATCCTGAGATTAATCTTCACCCTCTTGTCCCGTCTCTTTTTAGGACTCCTTCATGTTCCTTCCACTCTATACAATTGTCATCCTCCGTATGCATTACATGCCTGCACCAGCACTGTCTTCTCTCTAATGTGGAAAGAAGTGGTTTTTGACAATTAGTGTGTCAGTTGTTCAATCAACTTGACAGCCTGGAATTAATGTGTAAATGGTTGAGCATTACTCAGAGACATGTACCCTTAATGCAATTCTTAGGATGATTCAGTGTGACGCAATTTGTAACAAGGCTGGCCCTTTGAATTACAGGTACAGTCTGTCCAATGGGCTTCCCAACAGTTTCTATCTACCTAGTTTCAGTCATAAGGCATGGGTTGATCTGAAGTCATAATAAATGACACTTGCCCAAGATTTCTTGCAGTGGGATCAAATCCAACATCTAATGATTGCAAAACAAACTTATTAACTATTTGGCAGTGCTACATCTATCTTCTCTCAAATACTCTGCATCTGATTCAACTTATATCAATATTTCTCTCAGCTCATATGTATTCCATCATTAGTGTGCACTAATATTACACCACTGGAGATTCATGCTTCACCTTTTTGTAATATTCTGCATTCAATAAACCATGTCTCACTACCATGCAGCATTGCATTTACATTTAGTACATCAACATCATAAAACTGGCCTTTCACTCTGAGATGGGGGAAAAACCTTTATCAGCTTCCTGGACTTTTTTTAGTCCTTCTTTGTTTCAAAATTATGTTTTCAATACATTCGTCTTCCCTTCCTGCAAATTAGATAACATAGGTAACTGGAACTATCAACTACTAATAGGCTGGGATCCAGAAATGGTTATTGCTCCTGTGCATCTGGTGTATACAAAGTCTACTATTCTCCTGTCTGTGATCCCTGTACACCCATAAGTTACACTAACTTTTAGAGGTGGGACCTGTATCATTAAAACACCCAAGAAGCCTCTTATGAGATGTAACCTCATAGGAGGCAGCCTATGCATATGTGAACATTACACACAGATGCACATGTGCACACAAGGTGGTAGTATCAGAGTCACAATAAAATGCTGCCACCACTCTCTGTAAAGTAGTTGGCATTAGGAACGGCATCTAGCTTTAGAAAACCAAGCCAAAATCAGATCCCTATCAGCAGGACATAGTCACCTGACCAGTCTAGCCTGAATTCATGACAGCCCATCAAGCCCATGTAAGCATGGAATATAGACTTTAAGTGGTGATGAAGCTTCTAACTTTTCCGTAAATTTTAAATGCTGCTCATCATTTCTAAACATGTGTTCATACATACACACACTCACACACACACATTTATTCATTCCAAATCAGAAACGAGGGCCCCATGCAATGCCAGGATGGATTTAGTTGATTCTGAACTTTGACCTAAGTTTGGGGAAAGTTTTCGTAGAGAAGGGAGCATTATCTCAGAGATAGATCACCTTTCATATTTCATATCATTGTTCATGTTTGATGTGTTTTGCTGCTCATTCTCATGTATGTGATCACTCATGGTCTCAATCCACTTCCAAATCATAAATAGTTGTGTGAGAACAACATATAATGCATAAAGAAAATTTTATCTCCGATACAAAAACCAAGCAGTATATATTACAACTTCAAAACAAAAAGGTGCCTTCTGATTAGTCGGGTCATCATCATCATCATCATCATCATCGTTTAACGTCCATATTCCACGCTTGCATGGGTCTGGACGGGAGTTTTCCCACTTGAGGCAAGAGTGGTTGTCTTGCTCGCATAGGACCTGTCTGGCGGGTTTTCTACGGCTGGATGCCCTTCCTAACACCAACCACATTTACAGTGTGGGGCTGGGAGGTTTTTACCGTGTTACCTACACGGCCACATTACAGCGTGGACTGTGTGTTTTTTCTGTCGTGACACCTACACGACCATTTGTTTCGGGCTGGATGTTGTGACACCAACATAACTTGTGGTGGTGTGGATGGGGTGGGGGTAATGTGACGGGGGGTGTATTTTGTTAGAGGTGCCTACTGACTGTAGTAGGTTTCACTTTGTATTTAGGTAAGGCGAGTCTTCTCTATTACTGTGTAGCGCCAAAGCTCTCGGTCCAGTGACATTGTCTTGGAGAGGTGTAAGTGTGTGAGGTCGGAATTTATCAAGTCGTCCCAGGTTTTTCTGGGTCTGCCTACTCCATGGCTACCGTCTATTTTTATTGCCCTGCACTTTTTTATACAGCTGTCGTCTTTCATGCGCATCACGTGACCATACCAACGTAGTCTTCTCTCGAGTAAACAACATCTGATCCCTCTTATTTCTAATTTCTCCCTTAGTACGTTTATGCTTTGCCGTTCACGTATATTACTATTACACATCCAGTGGAGCATGCAAGCTTCATTTCTATTATGTTGAATGTTCAGTGCATTTCGTAGCAAAACCATTGAATATTTGATGATAAAAATGGACTTTCCATATAATGTTTATAATTGTTTTTGTTATGGGAAGTTGATGCAGGGTTATTACAACACATAATCATCACCATTATCATTTAATGTCCATTTTCTATGCTAGCAAGACTTAATAACATTTTTCATGCCTATAAAATTCCCAAGCTGGAAAACTGAGTCACACAGAATTCTGTGTTTGTTAGGGCACAGCAATGTTGATCTGTCCAGGGAGAAGTCTTTTACTTTCAGTGTCTTAATGTCAAGAAAACCAAGATAAGCATTAGCTTGATGAACCTCTAGGCTTGAGACAGTCTTTAACTTATTTTGGAATATCGGATAGAATGCAGTGGTATTTATTTCATCCCTCTGCACTTTCAGCTCAACATTGTCATTCGTCTTTTCAGGGGTTGGGGGTTGATAAATAAAGTACCAGGCCCTGACAGTGGTAATGGGGTCAATTATCTTTTCTCTTTTTCTTTCTTACTCTCTCAGAATTGCTCACACTACACAACTGACTACCAAATGGTGACATTCTAATGACAATTAGAATAACACATTGGTTGGAGCACATTGCCGTAACATTGAGGTGCATGGCTTAATGCTTAGAGTGTTTAGCTCACAATCGAGAGGATGTGAGTTTGATTACTGGGGGCATGTTGTGTCCTTGGGTAAGACCCTTTATTATATGTTGCTCCAGTCCTCTCAGTGTCATGCCGAATCTCCCTAAGAATTGTGTTATGGGTACGCATGTTTGTGGAATGCTCAAACACCTGCACATTAATTTCAGGAGCAGACTGTTCCATTGATCAAAATACTGGAACACTTGTTGGAACCGATGCCGATGGAGGTCAAGCAAAATTACTGTACCATCAACCTGGTTAACTCAGTGAGTAACTCATATCTAAAAAAAATTCATCTTTCAAGCCTGAAGGCTCATTAGGTTTATCTTGGTTTCCTTGGTGTCAAGCAACTAAGAATACAAGACCCCCCCCCCCTCCCGGACAGGATGCCAGTCCAGTCCATCACAGGGTTAAACCCCAGCTACAGCTGGTACTTATTTTCAGTTGAGTATACTGGAGCAACATGAAATGAAATGTTTTTGCTTAAGAACACAACACACAACTTAATTCAGGAATCAAATCCATGATCATAATTCCAACACCCTAACCACTAAGGCACATACTTTCACTAATTCATATAGAACTAGAATATCTTGATACAGTCATCAGTGTCTCTGCAACTAGACAAGATAGATCTGTAAGTTTTCCCTATCTCTGTGTCTTTATTTTCTTTTTAACCAATCTGGTACAGCTGACCCCTTCTTTTAACTCCACTCAATAATCTCACTTCCTTGCCTGTTATTGCTATTGGCCTCCACTCAAGTGGCCTCGTTCCTCTTGAGAAGAAGCTGAGTTGCTCCTAGCTTGTATTCATAGAGAAAGTATATATGGTTGTGTAAGTGTATGTATGCAATGAAAGGTTTGTGGTGTCTTGTGTGTGAACCTTACAGAGAGAGGGAGAAAACAACATGTTTAAATATGTGTTTGAGTTCATACTGCTGTTGTCTCTGCGTCTGCCTGTCTCCACCTCGCCATTTTTTCTGTTAATTTTCCTCTTCTGGGCAGAAGACCTTTTGCCCTTGCACTTCCAGTCTGACTGACTTCTTCTCTGCTCCCTCAATTGAGTACAGCTTCAGGACATCCCTCTGGTTTTCAGAGATTATTAAGACCTGCACTATTTGTGAGGTATATGTGTATTGTTTATAAGGTATGTGTTTTGCTTGTGAGATTCACATGTAGTGTTTGATATAGATATGTACTGGTTGTGAAGTACATACGTACTGTTTATGAGGTACATATGTACTGTTTGTGAGGCACATATATACTGTTTATGAGTTATATATGTATTGCTTGTGAGTTACATATATACTGTTTATGAGGTGCATGTGTACTGTTTGTTAAGTACCTATGTACTGTTTGTAAGCTATGTATATATTGTTTGTGAGGTAAATATGTATTAGCTGTGAGATACATATGTATTGGTTGTGGGATAAATATGTACTAACTGTGAGATACATATGATACAGGTTGTGGGGTACATTTGTACTAATTGTGAGGTACATATGTACCACTATGTTTGTACTGTTGGGTCCTGCATGTAGATTCCCCCCTTTACCAAGAAAGGTTCTGTCTGTTTTAACAATGACTATTACAGTTATCAAGTTATTTTATAGTTTAAGTGGCTGAGTATTCCACAGATATCTGTACCCTTACTATAGCCCTCAGGCATAATCAGTATATACATACATTAAACATTAAGGTATATACATACAATAGACACTACAATATATACATTCTAGCATGGAAAAATGGACGTTAAACGATGATGATAATGATATACACATTAAACATTAAAATATATACATACATTCAACAGTCAATTATATACATACATTAGACGCTAGAATATATACATATATTTGACATTGAACTTTATACATACATTACACAATATATACACACATTTGGCAGTATACAGACACATTAGACAGTAGAAAACAACCATTTCTCTGCCTATTCCATTAAATAGTCACTAAGAGCAAGTTGGTCAGTATCATTACTTGTCTTCACACTTTTTCCTCCACAACCTTTGATTGGAAACACTTCATAACACAAAATTTCACTGACTCCACCCCTAACTCTTCTCATTGTGTTGCCCAGAATTAGTTTCTAAAACAGTTTGCATCCGTGGTAGCCCTTCTAGCAGTTTTCTCCAGTGTTAGTATCTCTTAAAATGTGCTGCAGTTATGGCCTTTCTAACAGTGTGTTCCAGTGTTTAGTTGGAGAAGGAAGAACAGTGCATGTGACCCTTTTCAGGGCTTCTGAGACTGGTGTGAAGGAGGAAGAAATGCGTCTTCAAACTGAAGACCTGTCCCAAATGCTTGCAACAGAATGGACTCTGGTAAAATTAGCCATAGGCCAGATGGTACTGTTAAACTGGGTAATGGATTAAGTCTACCACTAAGGTAGACCACAGATTAAGTCTTCCACCCATGTAGGCCACAAACAGGATTAAAACTCAGAACATAAAGAGCCAAAACAAATATGGCAAATCATCTTGTCTGACACTCGAATAATTTTGTTAATCAACTTCCCTGGAACAGTATTTTATTTTATCAACCCCCAAAGGATGAAAGCAAAGTTGTTCTAGACAAGATTTGAACTGAGATCACAGCAAATCAGAACAAATACCACAAGGCAATCTCTTGAGGGTTTTAATGATAAGGACCCCTAGCCCTTATATGTCTTTTGAGTGGTTTAATGTTAATGCTCCCTGCCCTTTCATGTCATTTAGAAGTTTTAATTATAGTGACCTCAGTCCTTTCATACATTTAGATGTTTTAATGATAGGGACCCCAGCCCTTTCCTGTCCCTTGAGTATTTTAATCTCAGAATGCACAGAGACTGGAGGTACTGCAGAGCATTTTAACAGTTCTGTTAATTCACCATTCCTGCAAGGGTGATAGGTAAAGTTGTCCATGGTAGGATTTGAATGAAGAGAGTCAATACAAACACATTTTATTCAGTGCTCTAACAACTCTGCCAATAGACATTGTTTAATGTAGATTGGATGTTTTGAATATTTTTTATTTACAGAAGGGCTCCTTCAACTTCATAATACTCTTCTTTCTAGTTGTAACTTGTCCTCACTTTAAATTTACCACGTATCTCTGTTAAGGAGTGGTGGAGGTGGCGGGGTATATATTTTTCTGCAGACACAAACTTGAATATATAGTCATTTACATGTTGTAGTTGTTGTTGGTGGTATCAGCCCTGATCAAGGAGACCTTAGATCAAAGACATTTCAGCTGTGACCCATATTTTTTGCCAGATATAGTGTGTGTGTGTGTGTGTGTGCGTATCATCATCATCATCATCGTTTAACGTCTATCTTCCACGCTAGCATGGGTTTAGATATATATATATATATATACATACACACATATATATAACACATGCTAGCTTGGAAAAATGGGCGTTAAATGGTGATGATGTGTGTGTATTTATATATATATATATATATATATATATATATATATATATATATATATATACTTGTTACTCTGGAGTTTCACCTGTGCACTCACAGGTTTTGTCTGATGATCCTCTGGTATTAAGTACTCATTCTCATATCTGTCAATATTATACAGGTATATGTGTATGTATATATTTCATTAAAAAACGCATGGGCCATATACAGGAAACAGAAAATTCAAGCACATGGTCGATTTCTGTTCATCAGCTGTTTTCTGGGGGATCATTATAGTTTTCACCACAACTGCATCAATAGTATCTAAAGGAAGGTAGCTATTAGAGATGAAAATAGAAAGTTGGATAAAATAGAAAGACAAAATATCTGCATATAAATATGAGACAGGAAAATTGTTACACTCAAATGCAACACACAAATGAGGCTGTATGTATGTATATATATATATATATATATATATATATACGCACACACACACATATAATAAGATCTAACTCAACCATGTGTCCTTCCCCCTCTCTCTCTCTAGCACTCCTCAGCAACCTCACCACTCCTGCTCCCTCCAGAATCACTCATTAAGTACTCCTCCCTCTAAAGCCTTTAGATATCCTTACTATTGCACTCTAGTAGTTACTCTCCACGCCAAGTTCAGCCCCCACAGTCGCCTGTTACCTATCTCTCCATCATCCCACATCACTACATCCCCTCTCCCCATACACTAATTAGCTAACCCTACCCCTTACTCATCCCTTACCCCCTGCCTATCTCTCCATGCTTGTCCCCCCAACTTATTGACCACACACTCCACTATCACCCTTACCCCTTACCCTGCCAAATCACTACATACCCCTATAACTTTATACATAACTATGTCCCCTACTGTTCCCCCCTCCCCAGACCAGAGAGGGCTCTACAGTTGAATCTATGACCAACGACCTCTCTAATGATGGTGCCACAAAAATGCACCCAGTACACTCTGCAAGGGTGGTTGGCAACGGGAAGGGCAACTTGCTGTAGAAACCATGCCTAAAAGGGTTAAGGGGACCCTTTAGTTGTGTCAAAGACACAACAACCTTTCTAGTGTTGGTGATCTATACGAGAAACACACCCAGTACATGCTGTAAAGTAGTTGGTGTTAGGAAAGTCATCTTGCCGAAGAAATGATCGGGAGGATCCTTCGGTAGTGTCAAACATGACAGCCTCCCTAGTGTTGGTGATCTACATAATAAAAGCACCCAGTCAACACTGTAAAGTGGTTGGTATTAGGAAAGGCATCCAGCCATAGAGTGCTTACCAACAAGGGGGGTCCTTCAGTTTGTGTCAAAAGACATGACAACTTCTCTGCACTCAATAGAACATATTACCATACGGTAAGCAAAACGAAAGATCCCTGGGTTGTCTGAGAGGTCAGTAGCCCCGCTTTATTACTGACTTGGTCTATGTAGAACCATCCAACCCTTGCGAGCAGGGAAAGCAGATGTTAAACGATGATGATGATTATATATATATATTTATATTTATATATATTCATTCAATACTTGATATAGTAGGAAAAGCATCTTAAGACATTAGTCTTTCATCAGAGGATAGAATGAGAGATAATAGAAAAATAGATAAGAGTAAGAAGAGGAAGAAATGAGGACACAACCTGTCGCTTTATGTCAGAATCAAACTCACAACTTTTCAATTATGAAACCAACATCCTAACTGAAAATGATTGATTAAATATATACACCCCCACCCCTGCAAAAAAAATTGTTGCACGTGGTAAGACCATTTGTCGTATTAATTTCTTCACAAAGACAGGTGCAGAGATGGATGGGTGTTCCAGTGCAGAAATGGAGTAGTGTACAGGTGTAATGATAAAATGTTAGACAGATGCAGTGATTGATTGGTTGACAAGTATAGACCTACTGATAGTTTGACTGGTGTAGACCAACAGGCATGTTGACAGGTGTAAACCCACTCACAAGTTGACAGATATAGACCCACAGACAAGTTGATAGGTATAAACCTATTGACAAGTTGGCAAGTATAGACATACCAATAGGTATAGACACACCGATAGGTTGACAGGTATAAACCCAGAGACCAGTTGACAGATATAGCTTCACAGACAAGTTGACAAGTAAAGATCCACAAACAGGTTGACAGGTATAGACCCACAGACAGGTTGTCAAGTGTAGACCCACTGACAGGTTCACAGGTATAGATCTTTATAATAGATAGGTAAACAAATAATCTGAGAGATATTGTTGATATTGAATTTCATTTTTTTTCTATCTACACCAAAACATTAAAGCTCACTAGAGATGGATATGATCATAATGATCATCATCACCATTTAATGTCTATTTTCCATGCTTGCATGGATTATACAGCTATCTTGTGTTGAGGCCAGACTGGTCAGGTGACTAGGCCCTGCTTAAATACTTTGTTTTGGCTTGGTTTCTACAACTGAATGCCCTTTCTAACGCCAACCATTTTACAGTGTATACCGAGAACATGGTTTCTACAGCTAGATGCTCTTCCTAACACCAACCACTTTACAGTGTGTACTGGGAGCATTTTGTTGTAACTCTGACACTACCATCTTACAATGTGGACTGGGTGCTTTTATAATAGTGCTAGCACTATTTCATTACAGCACTGGGATGCTGAGTGTATATAGTCTTTCTGGGTGGTGAGGTCTGACATTGGATTGCTAGAGAGAGGGGAGGTCATGGTGGTGTTCGACTTCATTTTGTGGCATAAAAGGGCATTTATATATTGGTTGAGGCAAGTAGTTGGGTGACAGGTGTCTTTAGGTAAAGAAGTCAAGAGTATATTGGCATGTGAGGACCTAAGAGCTGTTCCATCTCTGCTTCTTCGGTTTTAGGATGGAGCCAGGTAGATGGGTTAGCCATCGTCCTTGTGCTGCTTCATTCCACTTGCCTGGGAAGGCGAGTTCCTCATATAACAGAGTATCGCCAGTTATTTTGGTTATGGGTCATCTCCTTTGTGAGGTTCAGCTGCATGAGGTCAGCCCTCACTACATCAGGTATATATAACATATACCTACCTTACGTTTAACACACATTCATTCACACACACACAGAAACATCTGCTCCCTAGGTAAACTTCATATGACAATCATTGAGCCCCCTGCTGTATTGCGTAACAGCTTAAATTTCATTGAATATTATCTATACATGTATGTATGTATGTATGTATGTGTGTGTGTGTATGTATATATATATGTGTATGAGGATAAGTTCCAAGTGTGGAAACAGAATTTGTAATCAAAAGAGCTGAGAGTAGACTTAGCCAAAACTAAAGTGCTGGTAAGAGGAAAGAAGATAGGGTTCTGATTCCTTTGGGGAAGCAGCTTTACTCAGTATGTAAAAAAGTAAGCAGAAACTCTATACAATGTACACAATATAAATCTTGGGTACACAAGAGATGTAGTGGGATAAAAGGCAGAAAAGAATTTGTATGTAGAAGATGCACAGGGGTAATCGATGGGAAGAGCGTCAGTGATATAAACCTTTTCAAATCACACAAAGGGTCCATAGAAGTGGTTGATAGTTTCTGCTATCCTGTCACAAGGATAGCAGAAAGGTGACGAAGAAGGGTGCTTGCGAGAGTATAATAGCTAAAATGAGGAGAGGATAGAAGTTTAGAGATCTACTTCCACTGTTGACAATAAAAGGTTTCTCCTTACATACAAAATGACCACTGTATGACGCCTGTGTGTGAAGTGCGATGTTGCATGGTACCGAAACATGGGCAGTGACTTTAGAGGATATGTGTAGCCTGGAGAGAAATGAAGCAACTATCTTTTGTTGTATGCGCAGTGTAAATGTAAGAGAAAGGCAGAGCTTGGATGAACTGAGGGAGAAACTATATTTAAGAGGATACCGAAGTGGTGTGCAAGAGAGAAGACTTTGTTGGTATGGACATGTGATGTGCATGGATGATGATCACTGGGGGAAGAAGTGCCCAGTAGAAGGAAGCCGCAGTTGGAGTAGATCAAGGAAAACCTGGGCAGAGGTGGGGAGAGCTGAAACTCACAGAGGAGGTAATGAAAGAATATGACGAATGGAGATATGCTGAAGACTCATGTGAACATCAAAAAAGGGATGTAAAAACGATGATGATGATTGTGTGTGTGTGTATATATATGTAAGTTGTGTGTGTGTGTATATATATATATATAACTTGTTGACTTTATGCTTTTACTCATCATATACATTCATATTGATCTGTATTAGAAGAAATCAATCAGAAGTTGTACAAATCAATTTAATATCCTAGAAAATTCAATATAGTCATTTAACTTTCAATGCAGCAGAATTGTGTGGGGTTTTTTTTCTGTTTGTTTTTTTTTTGTTTTTTTCCGTATTTAATTTTTGAGGAAAGAATTGGTCAGGATATTAGATATAAATGACCTGTTAAAAATCTGTGTGCAATAATGGTAAATAATAATAGTAATAATAATGATGATGATTTTTATTTTTTATGTTTTAAAATAATAATAATAATAATTTCTTTATTAACCACAAAGGGTTCATACCAAGAAAAATATTAAGAAAAGCAAGGTACAAAGCATTGCGTGTGAGTGTGTGTTTTAGTCTGTGGGATTGCGTGTAAACAGATTTAATACAGGGAGGTAGCAATAAAATATTAATGGGAGGAGACATCCGATGGGGAAGGGGTGTAACAATAACATTTTAAACAATAAGTATTCCTCAGTAGCAAGGAGACAGGCTACTCATAGAAAACCCCCATAAAACTGTGGTGGCTATGACTGCTAGGGCAAGTACCTTTTTCAGTTCTTCAGCCACAATTTACAGGTGTTCACCTTTCAACAAAATGGCTGGAAGCAATACTTCCTTCTCCACCTTAATTTTCCTCTTCAAGTAAAACTCAAAGAAGTTATTAAGGGAATCGCTTAAGAGAAAAGTGTTTGTCTTGAGCTCCTTCAATTATGCCCTCCGTACAACCTTTTTTGCCATAGACCCCAGATATGTAAAACTTGCCTGCCCTTCTTGGTTAAAGGAAGGCAACAGAGTGGTCTTCACAATGGATTCAGTTGACATAAACCCATACGTCAGCAATGCTCAGGCTCTGAATGAGTGTGTAATGGTTTAATCACCCTGCACACATCTCGGACATGCTTGGCTGACAGCACTTCCATACCTGTAGAGTTTATTTTGAACTGGCAAAGCAACCCTGAGGCACTGCCAGGCGCTGGACTGAAAGTTCTCCAGAAGAGAGCAGTTAGTTACTCGTCTTCGACACCCAGGGTCTCTCCAAGAACGTTGCCTCTAATCCTCTATAGAATGCCAAGGCGGATTTTCCACTGATCACTGCCCAACACGCCGAGGGCTATGAGAGCTTGAAGACATTCCAGTTTTCAAGCGTTCTTGAATTTTGCTTGACTCAGGACTGTAGTTGCATCTGAGATGAGCTGGGGAAATGTGTCTGGCAAAAGGCGAACACACCTGATCACCATCAAGAAAATGCTGGAGATGTCGTAGCCTCAGCCATGTTTGTGCATCATCAGCCATGGCATGCCCAATCCTCGATGCAGCGAGTGTTGACAACAAATAGCCCATCTGACTAATAGAACTTGCCCCTTCCACAAAAAGCAAAAGAGTAAATGCTCCATTGCAGTGAGACATTGACCAGGACATGGCACGACAGTCAGTCGGTAGTAGATAATGGACGCGATGTATGCATTTGCCCCCTCTGCCTGACCTTTCAGGGATAGTTTCCTCTTGGCCCATTTCTCAATGAGAGTGGCCACCCTGCTCATTACCTCAGTTTTTCTCCATCTGGAGGTCTGGACTAAACCAGACTCCGAACAATTTAACCAGTCCATCTACGATGCTTTTGGATAGCGTGGAGTTGCCTGATTAATTTTTGCTCCTGTAACTTCTTTGTATTATTTCAGAGAAGTACCAACCACCTTAATGTGTTTGGTGGTTGACACATTGTTGTTGTCAAAGTTTGAAAAGCTTTCTCTGATGTCTGAAACTATTTTGTTTAAAGTAACAAGACGATTTTATTCATTTTATTCACAAATGTTGAAATCCATCAACATTTGTGTTTTAGATGTTGGAGAGCTCTCCCTCTCTCTTTGTGATGTATTATCGTTTTGTCTCTTTTTAGATGTTGTGTCCATTAGTTTGTTTTTCAAAAAAATATGTTGAAATAAAATTTTTACCTCGATGGCACCCCTGTAGGCAGGGGCCTCGTTTGCCTTAAAAATGTCAGGGGGACAAACCAACATTTGTTGATTCTTAAAGGAGCATACATTGCTTATGGTGCCTTTCCTGGACCCTAAGTAAAATTTTACGCCAATTAAATTTTATATATTCAAATGAAGTTCAGATATGAAAAAATAAGCTTAAAAAGAATTTATTATATCAAATAAACAAAAAATAAAATATAGACGTTTGAAAAAGTTGGGGAGACTTGTCCCCTGGTACCCCCCTGAAACAAGGCCCTTGCCTGTAGGGTATCTCTCCAAATTCAGCAACCCCATCTGTAGCTGGTTAGTTTCCTTAAGTTTAAAACTTGAACAAAAAGTTATGGTTGGTGAAAAAATAAAAAGTTCAGAAAATTTTTACGGGGCTGAAATGAAGCGAGGCTTCAATCTCAGAGGTCAATAATAATAATAATAATAATAATAATAATAATAATAATTGTTTCTACTTTTGGCACAAGCCCAGCAATTATCCCAGTACATTACTGGTACTTTATTTTATCGACCCCGTAAGGATGAAAGGCAAAGTTAATAATAATTGTTTCTACTTTTGGCACAAGGCCAGCAATTACACAGTACGTTACTGGTACTTTATTTTATCGACCTCTGTATTAACCTCGGCGGGATTTGAACTCAGGTCGTAAAGGTACGTAACTATGCTGGAAAGCATGTCCGACCCTCTACCGATACTGCCAATTCACCGCCCTTGAGTTAATAATAATAATAAATGAGAGAAAGATTCTTTAAGTGATTCTTTAGAAATCTTCTTCTTGTTTCAGTCATTTTCCTTATGTCAAAGAAAAGGAGAAAAAAAATAGTTCTGATAAAGAGTGAGAAAGATGTGGGAAAGCGAGAGAGGGAGTGGTGTGGGAGAGATCAATAAAATCTCTTGTCAACCTTTTCAAATTAGGTTGTTTGTTTGTGTATTTTTTTTGTAAAAGGATGAAGAACTAAGTTGATTGACTTTGAACTTATTTATTGATTTTGATGATTTGGAAATTGAAAATGGCAGACTTGTGTGGACACAAGTTGATAATGATGGCAGTGGAGGCTGTAGTCTTTCCTTCCCTTAACCGATCTCTTCCTCTCTCTCTCACTTTCCCTCCTCTCATGCTCCTTCTTCCTCTCTCTCTTTCTACCCCCTCTCTTTCTCTTCCTCTCTCCATCTTTCTTCCCCCACTACTCTCCATACACAACACTATCTCTACATAAAAACTCAATGGCAAGGTTGACCATTAAAATGTTTCTTTTTGTTTTGTTTATTTGTTTGTATGTTTGTTTATTAGTTCTTTTTTATTAAACATATTTTATTTTTGATTATTTTTTATTTATTTATTTCTCATCTGACTTTGTTTTGGAAAAAGTTGCCACTTTTTTGTTTTTCAATAATTGTTCAATATTTGATGCTAACCTATTGAGTGAGCATAAAAAAATCAATTTCATATTTATTGAGAAATGTGAGTGAAAATAATACATGTCTCCAATGTACTTTATTTGTTGTTAGGTATAGGTGTGTGATTAAGAAGTGGGATCAAATCCCCAAACTATGTGGTTTTAGGGTTTGATCCCACTATGTAATGCCTTCACCAAATGCCTTGAACTGACCAATGTTTTGTGAATAAATTTCGTAGAAGGAAACTGGAAATTGAAGGTGTGTGTGTGTTGATTTTGATAATTTGCAAGTTGAAAATAGCAGACTTGTTGTGGACACAAGTTGGTAGTGATGGCACTGGTGGGTGTAGTTTTTCTCTCTTTACCCATCTTTTCCCTGTCCCTCTCTTTTCATTGTTTCTCTTCCACCCTTTCTCCTCTGACTCTCTCTTCCACCCTTTCTCCTCTGACCCTCTCTTCCACCCTCTCTCCCCTGACTCTCTCTTTTCTCCCTCTTGTAGAATTCAGAGCATGTGTGTATGTTTATATGCCTATGCCTTCATACCAGTACTGTTTAAATAAGGCATAGGCACCTTTTTTTAGCAGTGGGCTGTATATATTATGCCTCATCATAAGGCAGGCTGCTCTACTAAAAAAATTCAAAGTATTTTTGACATTAAGTGTACCATTCAGAAAACTAAATGTACTGCAGTTTACCCATGACTGGTTTAAATATAGCAGGGATGGGGTGGGGCAGGGGTATGTTTTGCATAAACAATACATCTTGCAGCTTAATAGTTTGGCATATGATGTATGGGTTGGCATCAGCAAGGGCCTCAAGCCGTAGAAAAACTGCCTTGAAAAGTTTCATCCAAAATGCTGAACTCCACAGGGGAGATGATGAGGGAACGTAATGGGGGTAGGAAGCTACTCTGGAAAAGACTCTTCCTACCCATGCAAGCGTGGAAAAAAATAGCTGTAAAAGGAAGATGGTCGTAATAATGATGATTTTTTTAAATCTGATGTCTTGGGTTTTCTCTTTCCTCAAGAGATTCTTTAAATCTGTGTATGTTGAAGACAATGTGCTCATGGACATTATGTCCGTAAAAGGAGTGAAGGTGCGGTATCATGTGAAAATTAGTAAGGCAGTTAAATTGGAATGGCCTATAAATGTCGACTTTGCCAACAACCTCAGATATCATTATTATTTATGCGTAATAATCATGGCATACCAGCAAGGGTGTTTCCAAATATATGTGTGACCCTTTTTTGCCAGAGCAACTAAATTTTACCTCAATATTATCTTTGAAATGGAGGGTATGTATTCTGTATTGATCATCATCATCATTTAACATTCATTTTCCCTACTAGCAAAGGCTGGACAGGTTTTTACAGACCAGGTCAGAACTGAAAGAGAGATACTGATCTCTCGGATGGGATGGAGTCTCTGCATGTTGATTACTTTACCAAGGGCATTCTGTCATTGCACCAACACTAGGGAGGTTGCCATGTCCTTGACATAACTGAAGAGTCCTCCCAACCCTTTGGTTCTCAATCTTAATTATATAATCTATCTATGATTGTTGTTGTTTAATTCTAGTTAATAAGACCTTTGATTGTGAGTTTCAGTACTATCCATTTACTGATGTTGTCTCCCTCCTCAAACTTATACTCAACACTAAATGTAAAGAAAGGTCATGATAGTCGCTGCTAATAATGTTAGTCAACAAGTCTTAATTAATGGAAGGTTAATCGATATATTTATACCTGGTTGTTAGTCAGTTAGAGAACCCTCAAGAACCTTAACTTCATAAAGACATAGAAAAATCTATTCACACACTCACATGTATAATATGCATGTGTATTTATGTGTATATGTACTTTTGTGTGTGAATGTATACATACTTGTATATGTATATATGTATAACTAAAAAATTAAATGCTGTCTCTCAGAAAGGAAACATTTTTTTTCCTGTTTCTTCCTCGTCTTACGCTCATCTATCTTTCTATTTCTTATAGTTCTCAGTGTCTTCTAATGAAGGAAATGTTAAGATTCTTTTCCTACTATAACAAGTATTAAACTAATATATATATATTTTCGTACTGTATCGTTTTCCTGTGTTGTTTATTCATTTACTTTTTACATACATACATACATACATACATACATGATGGCTGCACCCTCGTTATCGAGTATGGCCATTGCATGAACAAAAAAAAAACATAACAACAATAATAATAATAAAATATATATATATATATATATACACACACACACACATAATAACAATTAACAGTGCTGCGATCGAATGTGGCTTTTTAGCCCAGCCAATGATCTAAAATGTCTTGCACAGAGTTGGCAACCAAAACATTCACTGGGAATAGCTGGCTGTGGTTGGAGTTCATGTACTGTTGCATGTCGTTTGAGCCCTCCTGCTGATTTACACTCTCTACCACATGCTTGGCAGGCATAATGAGTAGCATCTCCAACAGCAGCCTGGTAGTCAACCACCGGTCTTACTTTATGACTGCGAAGATGACTTTCGAGTCCAGCTTTGCTGAGGAAGAGTCTCGCACAAACGCTACATGTCAGCGCCATAGGAGGACCTTCGCTGTCTGGAAATGCAACAGCAGTGCCCTTCCTCACATCCCTCTTTACTTTCTCGTATGCAATTCGAGATGCCTCAAAGGCAACTTTCCCTTCATATACATACATTCATACATACATATATAAATATATATATATAAGATGAACAATGCCTTGTGAGTGAATTTGGTTGATGGGAACCTTGGAAGCCTGTCATTTATGTATATCTTCTCTTCCAAAACTCACTTAAGTCAGAAAAGTATG